>WBNH01011266.1:415486-625782 GCA_013401255.1 Urocolius indicus | reverse complement strand
GTGACTGCACAGAAATTAGTGGGATATGTAAAGTTTTTAATGAAACACATTGTTTTATGGTTTCCTTATGCTGTTATAACAGCCTTGATCTATGAGAAAATAAAACCAGATTTCCAAATGTTGAAAATAATGCAGATCTACTGCAGTTAATTTACACCTACTTCAAAATGTATATTCACTGGTAGTTAAACCTATGTTGCAGTCTGTTTAGAGGGGAATTTATGTTTTCTGAATTTTAATCCTCAAATAATATTAAAGTGTAATAGTGAAGTCTTGTCCTTGCTTGTGTAAAACTGTTTTATTTGAAAGGAATTGATGAAATCCAAATTTTTAATTTATAAACAGCCTTGTTCCATCTGAAACTGTTTATGCAGTTTTGACATATTGCCAGACTGACACTGCTCTTACGTGCTCTGAACTCAGAGAAATTAATTTCCTATTCACTCTCATAATGACGGCAAGTGTGTTATTCAATAAGAACAGGTTGTTTTCAGCTCTCCTAGAAGCACTTTTCTTCAGATCAGAAAACTTGTGTCAAAAGGATATTCCAAGCTTATTGATAGAGTCGCACAAGTTTGTGTGGCACAGTGAACGCGGCAATTGGTTTTCATGGTGTTCAACCATTCACAAGAGTGTGTCATAATGAAACTTAACCCCATGGTTGAATGTTAATGAAGACAAACAGGATGTATTTTTCAGCCCTTAACCAGTCTTTTCCACATTTCACTTGTGTGTATACCAAAACTGACATAAAACTAGTAACTAAGAAGGGGCCACCTTATATAACATTGTGTGGCTCCCTTGTGTGACATGGCCACTTACATTTTGCTTTGTGGCTGTGAATAAGCATGTCAGAAAATGCCATCGAGCACTGATTGAAAAAAAAGGTGACTTTGTAGAAGAGATGATGCAGTGGTAATCAAGAGAAACCAGAATGTAAGACTGTGGGCTTAGATGCTGGCTGAAGATCATTCAGTCAAGCCACAAGTCTAAAAATGCACCACTGTATGGTAAAGCTGGAAAATCTCTAACATCTTGGCTTTTACTCACAAAAAAAGAAGAAAGTTAAACTCATGGAAGACAGCTGTAATAGTTGTGGTCATTTCCAGACATGTTAAATTTTCATTATAGTAATTATTCCTTTAATTATCTTCTTAAACAACTTCCATTTTAAAACACCATCACCGGCTTTTCAAAAATTCATTATAATCAGTAAAGGACCAATTTAGGGAAGCACAAAAGTCTGCATTTAGGACCATCCCTACTGAAGGCAATAGCTAAAGCCATTCTTCAGGCATGTACTAAGGCTTCAGTCTGGCTTCAGTCACAGAGCTAAAGATTCAGTCATAGAGTAAACTGGAACTGCAAAATCTCATATACAGCTTTGCAGCCCCTTGTCTTCTAAGAGAAGGTCTGTGTCAGCTGCATTGTGAAGTGGCAGAAGGCAGGGTTGTCTGGGTGGCATAGGCAGAAACTTGAGACATTAAGATCTTCACGTTTTCATTTCAAAAATTTCCATGAAGACACTGTCAGTAAGAGGCTGTAATAGCAAAGGTTTTGTATGGATAATATGGGGCATGTAGCGAGTCTACCCAGGAAAAACAAGACAAGCTATTAAAAGAAAAATAAGTTTTGCAGAGCTAGGTGGTATAACAGTACTCTCACACAGCTGTGTCAATGGGCTCAAAGCAAAGGCTCCTGCATTGAGTTAAAACACACAGCATGTTGTTATGCTTAAGTGTATTTTTAAAAAAAATTCATCATCTCAAGCTGTGTTTTGTATCTGGAAGCTTGAAGAGGTTAAGGAATGGGCTGCCAGGGAGCAGCAAGGGCCAACTGCTGTCTAAAGGAGAAGGAGGCAGGCATGATACCATAGCAGAGAGGGCAGAGTCTTCACTAGCCAGGAGTTAGTCCTACATTACCTAACTGAGGTAACAGGCCAGGCCAGGGGATGGGACTGGGGTCATCTAGGAGTCCAGAGCACCAGAAAATGTTGTAGTGATGCAGCAGGTCCAAGGTCAAGTTGGGAAGGTCAGCTCCAGGCATCACCAGGTAAGTTCACAGCAACAAAACAGATCCTGCTGAGCTAGAGGCAGGTACACTTATGATATAGCTCTGACAAGGACTGAAAGCTCAATCCTGAGCTGAAATGGAGTTGCTGGGCCCGCGGCTAGTGGGTGCTGGTGGAAGCAGCATGTGAGATTGGCCATGGCCAGTAAGGCCCATTGGTGCACAAAGGGCTTTGAAACAGGCCACATGTCAGGGGGACCCAAACTGCAGGAGGTTTCCTCTTTAAAGAAACCCAGAAAAGTCATACTTTTCACTAGAAGAGACAACCACAAATAAGACTCACCTTTGATATTTTTTTTTTACCTAATACCTGTCCATATTTGAAATAGATACCTGAAAGACTGGAAATGAAGAGCAAAAAGAAATTTCATTTAATCTAGCAAGAAAGTTATGAGACCACACAAAATCTGTTCAAACCAGAATCTCATTTGTTTCCATCAAATGCTTCCACAGCTATCCTTGTCCCTGTATGGGCTGTAAGAACACTAGAACAATTATTCTACTGTAGGCATGTTCAGACAGTGCATCATCATAAAGTTAACAGAACATATATATCTTCAGTGAACTAAGTACCTCCCAAGCATTGTCAGAGATGCCATTTATATTCCTATCCCAATTTTTTGTCTTTTATCATTATTCAGGAAGAATGTGAAAAGAATGTGGAAAAGACCAACTCAATCTTTCATTAACAAAGAATTTTACCAGCTATAGGCTGTGAACTTGGGATACAACTGAGTCTCTTATGTGAATTTTTGTGTTCTGCATCTGTGTACAACAACCTTTGAGAAGAGTTTTTGGGAGTTTTTTTTGGAGTTTTTCCATTTTTATTTGTGCGATGGAATAATCTGTCATAAATGTGCAGTCAGGTGTGTTGCTTGGGATAGTGAGGAACTGGGGTAGGTCCGATAATGGAAAACAGACATTATGCAAATACTGTGAGAGCTCAGTGTAGAGATTCCTCAGGAGCTCTGCCTGCACAGTTAGTTTCATTTTTGATGCAGCTTAGCAGTGACCCTCTTAGAAATAGACTACATGCAACCTCTTAGGGAGCTTCCACACTGTGCAACCCTGCTTCTGAGGGTTCTTACTAGCTCAGACACAGAGTACAGAAATGTACAAAAATTCCTTTCCATTAGTTGTATTGCCAGCCCAGAGACACAGCCATAGTGGAACAATAAGACAGAAATCATTTCCCTTGGGGGCTGGGAGGCAGGCAGGTTGCCAGTGGCTCTTGTGACTTACCAGAATGGTGTAAACTTCACAATTGAAATAGTCCTGTAAGAGAAACTTCATGTAGCACTTGCTGAGAAATGTGAGGTAATACATGCAAAAAAGAATTTCAAAACTGATATCTAATAATTTATACAGTGACCAATTTTTCTGTCAGTTCTACATGTAGCTTGTCACATTGTATGACATGAATTTTTTATTCCTTTTCCATGGTTTCCTTCAGTGCTGATTTGAAGGTAATAAAGAGCTTTTCTTTCTTTCTGAATCATATGTCTTGCTCTCAGGTTTTGCGCATAGATACTAACTTGTGTGACTTATTGAACACTTCTGGATAAACTGCCTTACTCCTATGCAAAGAGAAAACTGAGTGCTACAGATTGTCTCTGACAAAACTGTTCTGCAATGCAGGGACTGACCTAATCCCTCTTAGTTAGTTAGTGATAACTTTGGGCCACATTCTAATACCTTTAATTAACTGACACTACAGATTTCTAAAATTTTCTTAGTATGTCTACTTACTGAGTAAGGAGTTAGTCTGCCTGTATAATTATGTGTATATGTGAACTCAGCACCCGGTCTTATAAAATAGATTAAAAATCCTATCTGAGATGCAATCTATGACTGTGCTATTGGGATGTTACTGTGTCAGGTATGTGCCAAAGGCAGATAATTTTCACCTTTTTTACCAAAAGCAAAAACAAGCAAATATTTTTGATCGACTGTGGAACGTTTGCTTTTCCTTATGGGCCCTAAAGCATACCGTGAAATTTCTGCTCCTTTCCTGGCTTGTTCTGTTCCTTTTCTATACACCTAGACTGTACTCTCTGCATTGGTCAAGGTACAGAGACAAATTTAGAACCAGCTTCATATTGTCAGTCAGGAAGTCAATGTTTTATTTTCTTTTGTACTCCTTCAGAAAGGCCAGCAACAAGATAACACAATGAAGTCAAAACGAGTAATTGCCAGCTTGCTAAAACCCAATATGAACAGATACAGAAGGGATAGTGACTAAATCTAGGTAGACAAGGCTGATAGCTCTTAGATCAACTGATACAAGAATGACATTTCTAAATTTATCTTCACATGAGCACTGGGGAAGTTGGGTCTAATAATTCAAGATTAAGTTCTTAAAGGTACGTGTGTGTGTGCCAGGCTCTCTAATTTCCTATGACTACCTTGGAAAATTTTATCTTTCTTTGTTTTACAGGAAGCCTCTTTTCCCTCTGCTCAGATGACAGTGAACTTCTCAGGATGGGGACTGCCTTTGTCTGTTGAGTAGATGATCTTAATGTAATGTGATCTTACGTCATAATGCAAACAACTAATGATAAAAGTGCTGCCTTGGATACAACTGAGAAACAAGAAACTAATTGTCAAAAAATCAGGAAAAAGTATGGAAGCCTCTTTGTGCTTACACTGTTTTTTCTTGTTTGAAATGCTTGGAGAAGAAAAAAAAAATAAGCAGTATAAATTAAGAAGTATTTTATGGTGCTGTAACTTTGAATGCAGTTAATTAACACAGGGAAAAATGATCCTAAAAATGATGTTGGAAATGAAGTCTAGTTAAATAGATAATAATGCTTTTGCTGGCTATGTGACAGTCCCCAGTACAAGATGTCTAGTCTGTAGATTCCACCACTTGAGTGACTTACTGCCATAATTCTTGTAAAACAATACAATTTTAGAATTCTTCCAATAAAATCAGCTACAAACTAGGCTCATAGTGCAGCATTTTTGCTGGCCTCTGTGCCCCAAAAGTCATTGTATTGTCTGCATAAAATGTTCAAGTCATATTTGAAAGAAGTGTAATGGGATAAAAATGTCTTTGTTGGAACTGTTTGCTTCCCTGGAGTGTAGGAGCTCTTGAGTACTTAACCATAGCTCTGTAGCTCATGGTGAGCAGCCAAGCCACTATAATGGGATTAGAATCTCTAATGTCAATGTTGGCTTCAGGGATGAAAAACACACAGTTTTTTATAGAGAAAGGTCTTAATTTCATCTGCAGCATTAACAGTAAGTGTTCAGCTGCATTTTAACTAAATGGTTTTATTTCCTACAGCAAATAAGATGCCTATGTTAGGATAATAAGAACTACTATCATTAGGCATAAAAATCTAGTTCTCATGAAATGAGTGTGGCAAGACTACTTGACTTCCATGGAATTGAGGCTTCACCACTCCATTTAAATGTCAAATCACAATAGCAGGCATTTGTGCCTTGAGCAGTATCAATAAGATTCTGGATATGCAGTGTATTAGCACTGGCAGCACCAAAATAAGATGTCACTGTGAATGACAGTATATCAACATTCAGTGTATGATTATCCTTGTACCTAATGACTCAGTTTAAAAGTGAATCATAGCAGTTCTGTGAGACAAATCATTCCTAACCCTGCAGATACTACAAGAACAGACTTTTTTTTTTTTCCTAGAATAAACAATGCTAGAGGAGACAAGTTTATGCTGAGTCTTCATTCAACCATTTAAAGAAAAATCATAAAGTTGAATTAATGCAAAAATATTACAAAAGTGGAGGCAGATTCAAGTGCAAGCTGGTCTTCCTCCCTGCCAACTACAACAGGGAGCACTGTAGTAATTTCAACATGGAGTTTAGTCTCAGCTTACTGAGTCAGCTGAGAGCAGGACATCCACTGTACTCTGGCAATACAGCGCACTGGGACTTTTGCTATGAGAACAGTGTACACTGCGTAGAAGTGTTTTCGAAACACTGCAGCTCTGCAGATAACAGAATTTACCTGCTGTCCAGCTCAGGCAGGGTATGTGGTATGTGTAATTGTGTCCTCCCACTGGGAAAACGTTCTGCCATGAGTGACTGCTGTTTTGCTCTTTGCGTATCAGCTGGACAGTCTGTTTTCAGACTGTGGTAAAATTCTGGTTCTGCAGAAGAAATACCTGCATTCCCACATCCTACCACACATGCATATACACACAGACACTTTCACTGCTACCTTTTTAGTTTAAGAAAGGGAATGAAGCATTCTAACATGAGTATACTCATAACAACCAAAAAGTTATTATCAGTACTAAGAAGATAATTCTCTGTGCAAAGTGTTTTGGTGTGCATTAGCCAGCAAGGTCACATGCTATCTTTGTTTCTGAGGTGATAAGAAAAGGAATTATGTTTGCTACCTGAAATCTGAAATGGTTTCACTCTGAACTAGCTGGAAGTCACAGGACTGAAATGACAGACCAGAGGCCATTCAGGTTTGGCATGAAAGAAAAGAGGGCGAGGGAGATATGAGGGACATGGAAAATGTCAAGATGTCTAGACCTCAGCTGGAGTAAATCTGAGAAGGTGCAATGAACTCAGTGAAATCTGCTCAAGTTTAAACTAGGCCCACAAACTTTCTAAGGTTTGACTGATCTGAATCATATAATGATTCTTTTAAAGTTTATCCCATCACTAATTGTTGGTGTACCTTAGAGTCTGACATCCACTTTGTGAGGCTTCTAAAAACTGATTTTACCAAGAAACCACAGCATACAGGGTAATATTTTTTTAGACTGTTTAGTGTCAGTAGTTTTTTTTTTCCTCTCTTTGAGGTTCCACAGCTGTGGTTTTACTGGGAAAAGTCTTCACTTAGCATATGGTTTTTCATTGCCCATTTTGGTGATGTTTGCAGGAAAAAAAGTGTAGCATTTTCAAGGTGCAAGTGAAAAGTGGGTGCCATGTCAGGAACCTTCCCCCAAACTTGTTGGAGTGCAGGTATGCTACCTAAATACTTCTTAGAGCTCTGCTTTTATAAATGATGGGCAAAGTACAAAAGGTAAAACCTAACCAAACCTGAACATAAGTCTAAAAGCTATAAACCCAAGCAGTCCCTAAATCAAATTATAAGATTCCACAAGATGAAGAATTTTTGAATAACAAACATGTAAGTTCACTTGGTAGCATGTTGGAAATGTGCCACCTCCTGCAACAGGTAATCAAATCCACCTGAAGTAGTAGTTTAGGACTTAAATAATGTGAAATATTTTCCATCTACTGTATTAGAAACTAGATTAGAGGAATCAAAAAGAAAGGTTCAGCTACTCAAGAAAAAAACAGAAGAGAACGCTGTGTTTTGACAGACATTTCCTTTGCAGTGAATCAATGCTTTTCTCCTTTTAGTGTCCTCTTCACTTGTGGGGGAGGAGTTTACCTTTCATTTATCAGAGGCAGCAAGATAGTTTTGCTCTTGGAAATGTTGCCATGAACTAGATGAGTGTAATTTCTCATTAGCTTTCTAAACTTTCTGCCTTTGCTGATTCCTAAAGGAGGAATTTTGAAATGCATCCTTTCAGTAGCCCTCTCTATTTAGTCAGATAAGAACATCTGTGCAATTTTAAGGGACACCTTCCAAATTTTTAGTGATTCACTGATTTATTTCTTTTTCAGTTAGCAATTGACATAAATAAACCCAGGTCTGAACCCAAATGCATCTTTTCTTGAGACTTCATTTTAATTTTAGTTTCTAAATTTTTGCTTGTTGGTGAAAGATGAAAACCTGTTTGTAAAATAATACATTTTATGACTTAACTGGATGACGTTCCCCAACACAATGTAGATGAGATGCTGAGCACAGCTCATTCATAAAAGTTGCAAGTGTCCAAAAGAAACCTGCAGTGTTATTCTTAAAAGTCATTGTTCTTTCACATCTATCAATTAGTTTTCTGAATGATTGGAATTATTAGCACAGTATACTGTGTGCAACATTCAGTGTTGAAACCCTATGAAAATCTTCCATCACGATGGCAAAGTTTAAGGTGTTGATGCTGTGAGCTCCAAACCACATCAGCTTCTACGAACTGGCAACTTCTGGTGATTGCCACAGATTACCATAGGAAAACATGTGTTATTGTATCACTGGATGATAACAATTGTTTGTTGCTAGCATTGTGAGGCTTAGTTTATACAAAAGTAAAAAAGTAGTTTAGTTTATTAAGTAAACCCTATAATTAAATTCAAGTCTGAACTAGGTTTAGTTGCCTCACATTTCCAAATGTTAGTTTTCTAGTGGACCAAATAAAAATAGTAAATGGTGTGCCTCTATGTTTTTGTGTGGTAGGATAGGATCAAACGCTCACTAGGCTCTTGTCCTCTATAGGACTAAACTTCTTGCTTTTACCTTTATATATCTAGAAGTCCAAGCCTGTTGACTTAATTTCTAAACTATTACGCTGAGAGGAGATCAGCCAGTTATCACCTCTTCCCAGGCCTGCACACCATCTCAGTGAATATCAAAGGGTGGCAGCATCTTCAGCAACTAGAGACCCAGAAATATCTTTTGTTGAGGAAACTTGTCAGCTCTGCCCTGGATCAAGCCCTTATATGGCTATCCTGAGCTTTTAGCCTCCCTAGTCTCCCAATTATTTTTTTGCCTTCTCACAAATTCTCTTCAGCTCATAGTGAAAGGACTAGAGATAAAATCAGAATTTTCACTTCTATATTTTTTTTATTCTTATTCATTGTTTGAAAGAAAAACAGCAAGTGAAAGATAATAGCTTCTGGTAGACACTGAAGAACAGAACAAGCATAGTGATACATTCTCAGCAGGGACTTTCTGAGCCAGAGGATCATCTTTGTGTTTAAAAGCCTTTATTGGATGTTTCTTCAATGAATTTTTTCAATCTCTCAAGCCTTTGCAATCTTCCAGCATCCACAACATCCTGTGGCAAGAAATTCTGTGAGGCAGCTTGCTACTCTGATGATTACACTGCTATTGTATTTCTACAATGCATGGAAATTAACAGCTCTGTTGTATATTCCTGCCTATTATCTTAACACAGAAATTTGGCTGTTGCTGAAAGCACTAAACTAGATTCTTGACTGATACAAATTTAAATCAATGGAACTGGGATAATTAGTGAAATACAGAAACTGGGAGGAGCTGGCAGGGAGCAGACGATTGCTGCTTGGGCCTTGGTCAGTGGGTGGTGAGCAATTGCACAGAGCATCACTTGATTTTTTTCTTGGAGTTTGTTTCTTTCAATTACTATTATTATTATATTTCATTCTTATTGTTATTATAGTTTATTTTATCTTTTATGTTGTTCTCACCTCAAACTATGAGTTTTGTTTTCTGGTTCTCCTCCCCAGGTTGGGGGTGGGGGGCGGTGAGTGAGCAGCTGTGTGGTGCTTAGGTGCCATGATGACACTGCCCAAGGATTCTTTTGGGGTAAGTTTTGTAGCCTGCAACCATTTCTTGAAGCAGCTATTGACCTGGATGTTAGATGACTGAAAACTTATCTCAGCACATGTCTTTTACTCTGAAAGTTCTGCCTTCTATCTTCCAGGTACTCAGTACATATATCTTACCTATCTTGCTTCCTTGTAGTTTTAATTGCCTTTAATTCTGAGTATCAGATCATCTTTTCTCCTTATTTTCTCAGCAGACAGTTATTCATGGAAAAAAAAAAATGTTCCTGATGTCTGGCTGTGGGGTGGATCATATTGCAAATACAAAGAATGACCTAGTTTTGGTATGTAATGTGACAGTTTTCCTCAACTCTGACTATATTTCAGTAGCACTTAGCACTCTCACCTAACTCCTGCCCACAAGCTCTTTTCCCACTACAGAGTGTTCATTTTCAGTATAAAAATAACCCTAAAAAAAATGACAGGTTCCCCACATTACTACATTTTAATGAAGCAGACTCTTTAATGTAAAACAATCAGTATGGTTTTCAGTTTGGCTCAGAAGTGACTTACAATAAAATATTGAGTAGTGAAATAGTAGATCAGAGTAATGCTAGAGTAATACCAAATCATGCATGCCTGTCACATTTTATTCCCCTTCTTGAAGGTTTGCTCTGTTTTCACTTACAGCAGGGCCTGTTTACCTGCTTGGAAAATGTCCTTTCCAGGTGCTATCTGTGCTGATTTTCAGAAGACTGAAATTATAACTTGTTTCTCATTTGTGATCAGAACTTGTATTTTGAGTTAAACACGGGTAGCTCCTACGTTCGAATGGAGACACTGTTGCTGATGCTCTCTGTGGCAGGCAGGTTGGCCATGCTGCTTTGGATGCCCTCACTAACAGAGCACTCAGTGACAGTCCTTTAAAACAACATGTAGCTGACATTATATGCTGTGCATATAAATGTCAGCTACAGGAATTTCAAGAAGCTTATCTCTCTTGCACAATCAATACATTCTTCTAGAACCCACCAACATGCTGACATAGGAGATGCAGTTACAGAGCTTGTCCTAAATAGAGTAGGCCCTAAAAAGTCATGGGCAGCTGTTTAAACTGTTTCTGGCTTGAAAACCTATTCTACTTCTTCAGAAAGAGCTGTTTTCATCTTTCATGCTCAAAAATACTGAGTACTTCTCCTGGGTATCTAGGATCCCTTCTGGTCTCAGTCTGCATGCTAATGCACCTCCAACTGCTCAGAAATTTGCAAAACCAAGCCTCCCCTCTTCAGTTAGTACCTGCTGGTAATGATTTCAGGGTGACCACACATCTTTTGAAGACAGCACCAGGTCTAGGTACTTCCTACAGTCTTCACAAGAATTTTGTTTTACATTTGACTGCTACCACTGTTGGAAGTGTCACCCTTTTGGAGCAGCAAAAAGTTGTTCATTCCCATTCTCAGGGAATCTTCTGTTACTGCTAACATTCTTATTTCTTCTAACTTCAGTGACCTGGCCTAGATTGCTTGTAATGATAATGAGAAGCATGTTTAGAAGATTATCATCCAGGTGTCAGATACATTTTAGTTTATTATGAGCTGATAAATCAGCTATTATTTAATTTACACAACAGCTGCAAAAGTAATTACTTGGATATATTTAAGGGTTATGTTTAATGAAGGTGAATTACTAATGGCAGCTACATTCTGAAGCTCTTACTCATAAAGCAATAACCAGAGCTTTGAAAATTTAGAACAGCTCCAGAGGAGCCATCTTGTGAAAGCTGTTTTAAAGGATTAATTCTCTTCAAATTAATTCAGTGGAAAACACTATTTCTTTCTTCTTCTTCTTCAGATTATGTTCATTATTAAGTGGTTGAAGGGCAAAAATTATGAAAAATTACTGTCCCTATGAAGGACTAATATATTATGCACACTGCTGAATGAAATAAGCACAAGAAAAACAGTGTGATTTTATTTATTCAGGTGGAAAAAAAGCAAAATAATTGGAGAAAAATATTTGCTCTATAACAAAGGAGTTAAGGAATTAAATCTGTCCAGGGACACCAAGGGGATCAACAAAAGCTTCTATAGGTATGATGGTGATAAAAGGAAGACTAGGGAAAATGTGGTACCTCTCTGGAAGGAAATGGGAGACCTGGTTACCTAGAGTATGCAGAAACCCTGGACACTCAATTACTTTATTGCCTCAGTCTTTACCAGCAATTGCTTCAGCCACACTGCCCAAGTCGTAGAAGGCAAAGCCAGGGACTGGGAGAATGAAGATTCACCCACTGTAGAAGATAAGGTTTGAGACCATCTAAGGAACCTGAAGATGCACACTATGAAATAGCTAAATGCACTACATACTGGCAAAATCTTTCCCTTCAGTGGAAGGAGACTTGTCTGTGCATATTTAGTCTGTAAGCACTAAAGAGCTATGATGATTTGAATAGTTTTATTGCCCAAGCTGGCATTAGGCCATTTCATCCTCTCTGTGTCCATTGTATGTGTACAGGTTGAGTGATTAACTCTCTTCTGTTTTTCAGACTGTTCCATTGAATCTGTCTTACTATGGAATGCATGTATCTTTCTTTTAAAACATTATCTTCTGCATTCCAGCTTATGGCATTTTTATGTTTGAGACCTCCTCACTTTTTAACAATTGATGATAAGTATGATTCTGTCACTTCATAAAAATCATCATTTAATATGATGTCCTAAATAGCACTCATATCAGCAGTGATGCAGACCTCTAGCCATTCTGACTGTCAGCATCAGTCTCCATTGGGACTCCAAAGAAGGTAATTTCTGTGTGACTCATTGGCTCAGCAATACATCATACAAGGAATTAGACTAGAAGCAGTGTTTTCCAGTACCCATGCTTTAAGGCAAAACCAGACTGAAACTGAGATTTGAACTGAAATTTTGGTTAACTGCTGTCTGAGAAAGAAAGCACGGACTTTTCGTTGCTGTCAGTTTTGACAGTCAGCTTCTTCTTACTGCATTAATTTTGATTCCAAGCTCTTATCACAACTGCATAGTAATAAACTAGTTTTTAATTCCATGGAATATGGAACAACTTGAAGTGGTGTGGGGAGACATTTTATGAAGGACAGCACAAATAGAGCACACACAACAAGCAATAAACCCTGCCCCAGTTCAAGTCTCCATCTTTTACGAGTGATGAGTTGGAAGGCAATACAGTTTGATAGATAGGACACTGAGCTAGTATATCAAGATTTATGTTCTCATTTTAGCTGAACCCTTGACTGTCTGTATGACTTCAGCTAGGATTTTTTATTCTGGTTCTCCAAGGTTTTTTAGGACTTAAGGATGTAGAAAAAAGCCAGAGCATGATTTTTCTTCTGCATCAAGCACCTATCTTCCTGTCTTGTTCCTAGTGATTCTAAGGTAATTCAACGTTTTTGAAAATCCACTACCTTAGATGGGATTTATCCCAGAAGCTTTAAATGCCAAAAAGTTTGTTTGGGAAGGATTGACTTCAAACACCTTTATGTAAGCTTCTAAGCTTACATCTAAGTCCTAATTAAACACAGTAACTTAGTTCTGTACTGGAAGTTTATTAGAGGAAAATAGACACCAGCAAGAGATAGGATAGACTGCTCTGGTACCATGGTTTTCAAGGGATGCAAGTTCAGACTTTAGTATTTAACTTATAGACACAGAGAGGTGAGACAAACCCAACCTTTAGCCTGCATGTCGTTTACTGTACTCCTGAGTGTTCCTTGTTGTCATCCCTGCCAACAGCTGCATTGTTAGTTGCTTGCATAATAGTATGGGCTTATGGTGTGTTTCTGACACTTACCTCAATTGGGGACCCCAAATGGTCCTGTACTGATTGTTCTCAACATGGTTTTGACATGAATGACTGACTGAGCATCAGCCACCTCTGCTGAAACTTCAGTCATCCAAGCTGTGAATCGCCTTAGTCACCTGCCATGTCTGTGATTATTTCTTTTTTCTTCATTCTGTAAAATCTGAAAGATACCACACTGTCTCTCCCTGACGTCAGATTATTGATTGTGGCAAATGGCTGTGCTAGCACTGATCATTTGGACAGTTAACCTGGGCATGTAGTTCTGTAGATTTTGTGATTTTGTTATACTGGGCTATTAGATGCTTATTTTCCCTTTACATAAGGGAAAATATACATTTTCTATATTAACATTCAAGATTGCAAAGACATATAATTTGAAAAGTAAAATTTACTAGATTTTGTTTGAAGGTTTTGGTGCACATCCAATATAGATGCTGATAAAGCACAGTAAGCCATACGGGCTGCAGTGCACCTCCGTCTTTGTGGATGATGATTTTTAAGGACAGGATATTTCAAAAAGCTATTAAAATACTTTGTTTGTAACTTGAAGAGTATATGCCATGGAGTCATTAAAATCTCTTTCATCATTCTACTCACTAAATTATTTGTAAAGGTCAGGCTCTGTTACCTTGATACAGTGACGTCAATGAGAACATTAGAGGGTTGAGGAAGCAACGTTTGATTCTAAATCATCCCAGCTAACAAGATAGATTGGTGTAAGGGCTGTTGCAAAAAAACTCCTCCTAGGTTTATTGTATGGTGAGTTCAAGCTTATATTACTTGAGCTAATGCTTACACAAAGTCCAGTAAATTTAAGAGAGAGTCTTCCAACTGGGATCATTGGGCATTTCTGGATTCCAGATAATGGAGAGGGACTCAGTGGCTTCACTGAGCTTTGATAATGCAAAATATATGCCTGGAAACCCATGTTGGCACAATTTTATTTCACCATGGTTCATGTAAACATCTGCAAATTGTGGACAGCAGATTCTTAGTCTAAAACTTTTAAGAAACTTCTGACTCCAAATTCCTTTTTCTTACAGCAACACTGTTTGTTGCATGGAAAATACTACAGTGCACATGTTTTGTGAGGTGAATAGTGTATATTCAATGTGAATGATTATGCAGTTGTTCTGTAGAGAACATTTTCTGTGGATTCAGCCCAATGAAACATATGCTTCCTATTATATCAAATACATTTTTTACAATAACCATTTCAACATTATGAAAACGTTTAGATGTTTGCTCTATAATTTATATCCTTCTTCAAATGTCACCTCTTAAAACTCATAATCATTTTATGAAAAAATATTTCAACTCTTTTAACAATTATTATACTCAGAAAAAAAAGGAAAGCCAGTCATATGTGTTCCATCCCAAACTGTGTTTGACCTCATTCAGAACTAATAGGATATTTTTTATAAGATTAAAAAACAATAATAGCATTAATCTACCACTCAATTCTTCCTCGATTGCCTTCTGCCCTGTTTGTGTCAGCCATTCTGGCTATTTCTTTCTGTAAAGTATTCTAGGAGCCTGTTATGCAGAAGAGGAATGAAGCATGTGAAGACTGAAGTACACTCTGATTTTCTTTTTCTATACAGTGCTTTACCTGTGTGTTGTGCAGGGCAGGAGTAAAGCACACGCTAGACCTTTTCTGCTTTGCTTTTAGGACAAAAATAGAAGTAAAATCTACTTTAGGAATTATGAGTTGCTCTTTTTTGGAATCCGGGTTTCAGATAGGAGGTTCAGGAATATACATTTTGGACTTTTTATCTCCCTTTTTTCCCACTTCTTTGGTCTTCTAGGGTTAAGTTCCCATTTTCCTTAAAGGGCAATGGGTTAGGACTTTGCAATTTCCTGTCTGCTTTCATTTTTGTGTTCACTGCAGTTGACTGCAAACTGGTTTTGAAGGGGGAGATTTTTTAAATGGGTAACTTCAAAATAAAATCGGTGATATTTTGTTAGTTCTGTCACTTTTTCCCCCTCTAGTTTGCTCCTTTTTCTCTAACACCTTACAAAGTTGACATACTTTCAGAACTATAAATCGTGTATCTTTCATTTACTTTCTTATTATATCAAACTAGCAGTGTGTACCATAGGCTTTGAAAAAGACACAGACTGCTGAAAGGAATTACTGTATTGTGAGTGGAATTGCTGTACTGTGAGTGGAATAGCTGTATCGTGAGTGTGCATTGCCTCTCTGTAAGATGATGAGAAAAAAATGAAGTAGTTGTTCTTCCAAAACTTGTGATATTAGGCGTTTGAATCACCTTGCAAAAAGATGTTTGTGTTTTTAGTGATTTTTTAAAGCATTTTATGCTGTCATCTGCATGAATGATTATGTATGGGCTGCCTAATGATATCTGAAAAAGTGTCCTAATCCTTATGTGCGTTAATGGATAAGGACAGTGCTAAGGCCTATGTTGTAAGATGCTTGAAAACAGGTTCTCCAAAGCACTAAACAAAAGATTACCCTTGAACAAAGCGAGGTGCCGTGAAACTCTCAAAACACAATTTAAACAGCTATCTGAACTCTCTGGTTTGGAAATACATTTTTTTAAACCAAAGTGCTTTGTATATTGTCAATTTGTTATATGTCAGGATTGTGAGGCTGGAAACACAGGCCTAGTAGTTTTTGTAAAAAAACCCAGCAGTTCAGTCCTGTGAACACCAATGAAAACCAAAATGGCACTGTTGTAGGGCCATGAAGGTCTGTCTTCAAGTCCTCACCGCACTATAGACATCCTCTGACTAAGCAATATTGTGTTATTCAAGTGGACAAATAGATTGGACTGGATAGAAAAAACAATATATCCAGAATGTACTTGATCAGATTTCCATGGACTCTAATAAAAGTCTTTCTGTTAGTTATAAAGGGGTTTATACTGGGCCTGTGGTGGTTATGGGTTTGTTACAGAGGGTTTTTAGATAGGAATTAGGCATGAGGAACTTCAGTTTCTTCTGATACTCATTACACTTCCATCCAAGAAGCTCCTATGATTTATTCCATGGCAAAGATCTAAGCAGGGATCAAGTTTATGTTCTTAACCAGGATGCCAGTTGCAGTCCAGTGCAATCACCTGGTTAACAGCAAGGATTTTCTTACTAACTGAAGGCAAATAACTTGTCTATTTCCCTGTTTTCTGTAAAGCTAGCAGTGCTTCCCCTCAACAGTAATAACTGATATAGAAATTGGCAATCTCTTGAGCCAGTAAAACATTCAGACTCCTTTTGAGACACCCCTTCCTTTATAGTGTATTTAAATGAGTGTCTGTTGTCAAATGGCCTCTCTTAAGTGTTGTTTACACTTTTAATGAATATTACTGGGAGAGTAAGGTTTTTGTTTGGCAAAATTCTGATTATAATTAGATGTAGATCTGTATTCGTCTGACTGGCTCACTCCAGCTATTCCAATCACTGTAGTCAAAGTTAATATTATGTGGAATTGGCCGTCTGTCCATTTCAATAGCTTTGCAGTGTTGTTGACTCCTATGTACTGAAGAGGAAAAAACTTAAGAAGATGATAAAATATCTGTTTTTTAATGGAACTAGCTAATGAATTATAATATTGATCATTATTTTGGGTCTGGATAATGTAAATGTATGAGTGAGATACAGCATATGAGAAATGCATCCTAGAACTTTCCAAGTAGACTCGATACACGCTTCTGGATAGGAGAGAGGAAGAGAATTCGAGTCATTTATCTGAGTTACAGAGTGGGAGATAGAGAAATTAGGGAAAAAAAAAAAAAGAAAAAGGATAGAAAATGCCTTCCTTTCCTCTGCCATTTTGCTACAAATTGCTGTGGCTACAAATTTAGAGTTTCTAGATACTGTAAGAGGTCTGCAAATCTCTGTTTTGAAGTAGGGTATTGTAAATAGCCAAAATGGTTAAGAAATGGTTGAAAGCAAGCTACCTTTTTTCATGTTAGTTGTAAACAGCTACAATTTGATGAACTGGCTTTACTGTTACAGCAATTAGAAAACAGGATCAGCACACCCTGTAAGTCTAGTATAACTGCACTGCTTTGATATTTTGTGCTCTGGCAGCATGGACATGCTAACAAACCACTCTCATTTTGCATCTTGGTACATTTTAGATTTTGATGGAAGAATTTTCTGACTGGGTCAAAGGAAATCTTAGTGTCAAAGTTTAGCCATCTCTCAGATATGTATATACATAACAACAGGCTCAGAATCACAGAAAGATTGTCCTTTGATTTTAAATTTAGAACATATAAAACAATCATAAAAAATACAAAGTTCGGCATATACAAGTGCTGTTATGAGTTGTGGATATTTGTTTTGCCTTATCAGTGTTTATGTAACTTCACCAGTCCATTACAACTATTGAACACAGGTGAAATCCATTCTATTATAACAGTTTCTCACTGGTGTGAATGACAAATTAGTGTGTAATTTGACAATAGGATTAGCCTTCTGAAAAAATGGTAAATCAGACTCAGGGTAAACCAATGCATTCTATGCCTTCTATATTCTCTGTGGAAGATGGTAGGAGAACTAATCAATAATAATGTAGATTTTCATTCCACCTTTTACTGAAAGACTGTAACATGTTTACCAAATATTAAGGATGGCTCCTAAGTCTTTGTGAAAAAGATGGCACTTGTAACCACCCGTTACCCTATTATTCTGCTTCACATTATAAATGAATGTAAGTAAAAATAAGCTGGGACATTTCCAAACTTGCACAAAGCATGATCTGGAATCTTGAGACCAGATTTTTCCTCCATTTGAACTACATCAGAATAAAGTTGGCTTTCAAGTTGTTCTCGGTTTTTACTGGAGACTATGGAAATGTTGAATTGCTGAAAACTTTTTCAAGTCTGAGACTCAATGATCAGTCCTCCAATAATTAACACAATTGAGAGAATTTTGTATAAAGACAGTTTAAATTCTTGCATAGATTAAACTTCTCTATAATTAGTCCAAAACAAAGCAAGCTGTTAACTTCTCAGTTAAGGATGATGTCAATTCCTATGTGTAGAGAAGACGCTGGTATCTGCCCTGATAGGCATCAATACATCTTATAATTTGCTTAAATGAAGATTGGAAAATCAATCCACTTGAAGGCATTTTCTTCCACAATCTGTTCCCAATGTGATCTTCAGTTGTGAAATTCAATAGCACCACAAGAAGACAAGTCTTTGATATTTCCTCATATACATCCTATAGGAAGGATTGTATTGCTGTAGAGGGTAGAAATTGTACCAACAGACAATGTTACACAGCCAAACTGTTCATTGTTTATCTATGGCCTAACATCTAACGTTAGACTAATGAATTTACAGCAAAATAAGGTTACTGGAGCTTGTTCAATTGTTTCATGTGGTTAGGACAGCTGTAGGCAATCTGTATAGGCTCTTCTGCTATTAGAAACCTATACATGTTTAGGCAGTATATGTTTCATTTATGATCTGCCAGAAAATATATTAAAACTGAAGATCACTGTGTGAATATTCCTCCACGAATGCTTACAGCATAAGAGGAATTTCCCAAGACTAAAAGTAACCACAATAATTTCAGTTGAACATCTCATGTAAATGGAGTCCATCTGTCTTGAATGTCTCTTCTACATGTACACTTTATAATGAGAGGTCGTGTGATATAGATTGTGTCACTCAGTCTGACCTGCACTTAAATTCCAAAAAAAGTCTTTACATGTCTTGTATCCACATATATAAAATCTCTGGGTTTGGGTTTGTTGTTTTTTTTTTTTTTTTCTTAAAGCAGGGATTCTAAGTTTTGAATTTTAGCATTTTAAAAAACCAAGATTAGTCAGCCAGAACCAAATATCACAGTTCTGGCACTCCCCATGATGTTAAATGGAAATAGAAGTAGCTCGAGGTTGAGTCATATAACGATCTAATACATATGAAAATCCCTGGAAATCAAACTCTATCTATTTTGCCCATCCTCCTTCAACTCCCCATAAGGAGGTTTCCAGACATTCTTTCAATTCTGCATCTCTCTAACTTTGCATCTGTTGTCAATTATTTTGTCTTTGTCAGCTGTTCAAACAGAACCTAAAAATACGCTAAAACATCCACTTGCAAACCTTTCTGCCCAGAAGGAACCAACAGGTTTTTACCAATGGTTAGCTCATCATTTATTCCAAACCTCCATCTTTCTTTCCTGTCTAAGAATCCCTACAAGTAAAAAAATAATCTGACAGACAGCCTCTAAGATTTGAAGTGCATGAGAGTATAGAGGGCTTCTAACTTACATGTATATGCACAGGCAGAAAAGCTTGGTTCAAGAAACACAGACTTCCTCCCAGAAGTTCAGCCCAGCTGAACTTTCTTGTAATTTTAAAGAATTACTAAGGACAGGAAAAAGGTTTTTGGTGAACTTCTAATTGAAAGAAAACATCATACTTCTGTCCTAAAAGCAATACTTATTACCCATCACATGACTTGCAAGAAGCTATTTTGACATCCAGAGAGTTCAGGATACTGAACAAAACCTCTGCAGTCTGTACCATTTTGAGGAGTGGTGCTACAGTTTTAATTGCAACACACCAGATGGAGAAAAAAAGAAAAAAAGTATAGTCAGTGTGCCAAAGGTGCCTACAGAGCTTGCTTTGCTGGCCTGGGGGAGTTCAATGCCTATCACATTTCCACATGCAAGTATGTTCTGCACTGACAGTTAGATGGGTGCATTGTGTTTGTTTATATTTAGCTACTACTGGTATATAGCACATGTATTTCTATAAAGATGGTAATTAGAAAATCGTACTACTGCTGTTGTGCACTCACTTCAAAATCTTGTGATGATTTCTTCTGTTGTGCAAAATAACCACAGTTCTATACTCACTTCCTTCTCTGTAAATAAAACCAGGGTTCACCTGACAAATAAAACTACAGTGCAACACACATTTAAGCTTTGAGATCCATGAAACTACCCATTTGCTTACAATTAAGTATACATTAAAATATATTGGGGACTTTCAAATAGCCTCAGAACATGTACATTCACACAATGGCTGAGCTGTGCTTAGCCTTGGTGAATTCCCATTCACCGTACCTGATGTTGCTGGATGAGTTTTCAGCTGGAATGCTGTTGAAACAAACAAACAAACAAACAAACAAAATTTCTTGTGGCATCTTCAGATAATTAACAGGAATGCCACAACCACTGCAAGGTTAAAGGTATTTATTTTCTTACATCACACAACCTGGTGTGAGATGCAATATTTCACCACCACTCTTGATTTGAAATGTGAGGCAATTCCAGCAGCATCTCCAAGGACAACTTCCCTCTCAATGGGTGGTACTCATTGATCAACGGGACCATTGGGAAAAGGTGAAAATAAGATACTTGAGTATAAAACAAAACAAAGATACATCATATGAATTATGTGGAAATGTTAACTAAAGTGCTTTGCTTTTATATATTCATAGACTATGTTCATGCTGCATGTTTAGACTAGGCAAGTCAGGAGCTCTCTTGTTGCTGTGTACCAGTCTCAGCTGAATACTGGAGGAGCAAAAACTGTATTTTACTGATGCCAGTCGTGAGAACTGAATTTTTTAATTGAAAATATAGTTCCTACCATATCAATATAGACAACATAGAAACACTGAGGGTGATGACCCAGGATGCATCCCTCTTGCATGGCAGCATGTGCATCTCACATATGAGCAAGTGACTCTATAACACTGGTACGTTCCTCATGGTGTGTAACTCATGCACATGCCTATGCCTGTTGCTTGAAATTATGTTGTCTATTGTACATCAGAGGTTGTGTGCAGCTGGGTTACAAAATAGAGAAGGAGCTGTTAGACTCTGTCAGAAGACTGGAAGCCACTTCTTGCTTACAGCTAATGCGCTGCCAGGAAAGGCTGCAGTAATCATGCCTAAGGTCAGACAAAACTGTTGTGTAGCTGATATGGCTTGTAGACCATAGTTTAGCCTTTAACTGTCCCATTTCATTTACTACTCTACTAAGCTACACTTGTATCCATGCTTGCATTCTTATTTTAATGCTTCTGAATTCAGCTGCATGCTTAGGAAAAGAAAAATAATTGCATGGATCTATGGATTCTGCACATGAGAATGAGGCACATTGTTTTGGCCATTTAGAATGTATTTTCCTGGCATTCTGAGTGGGTTCCCATACAAAGAGTGAGCTAGTGTGTCCAGGTGATTGTCATATCACAAATTCTTTTGATTCAAAACAACCCCCATTCCCGTACAGAGAGCTAGTGCAGCATTTCTTGTAATCATTGCCTTTCCAGTTATGCATGTATGAAATGTTTACACAGTTTGCTTCAAGAATTTCTTGGTTTGCAAGTTTGCACAAAACACCAGAAATGGCTCACTTAAAACCTATATCCAAGGGGAAATGATAGCAATGGATGAATGCTTTTATAAAAGGAGAACATACAGGCAGGGACAAATTCTGCTAACAGCAGCTTGGAACAGTGCAGATGTGGCTCAGACGTGAATTTCTGGGCAGAGTCCACAGATTATGTCTATAGGAGGGTAAGTTATAAACAGAGCTCGGTTTTGCAGAGGGCATGTGCTGAATAACCAGAGGTGCTAAAATATAACACTCAATACCTGATGTGCTTGCCTGTTCATACTTCTGTATGAAGAGAATGCTATTGATAGCTACCAAATAGCTGTCTCTTTGTAACAAAGCAGGGTCCTTCCATTGTGAGGCATTGTCCTGGGTTTGGCCAGGATAGAGTTCACTCTCCCCAGCCGCCGCTAGAAGGGACGAGGCCTGGCCGTTCAATGCCATGTGACGGGCTATAAGGGCAGCAGCGGGGCCGGGGCGGCGCTGCGGCCAGTGCGGGAGCTGCGGGTGAGCTGCCGGGCTGAGTGCGGGGAGCACTTACACTGGGCAGTGCTCGTTTTTCCTTTGTCTTTTGGCCATCATCGTAATAGCCTACTCTTTGTGCTGTTCTATGAAACTGTCCTTATCTCGACCCAGAAAGTTCTAGAGCTCTCTCCTGATTCTCCTCCCCATGCTGCTGAGTTGGGGAGGAGTGAGTAAATGAGTGGTTTGGTTGTTGCTCAGCTAGGGCTAAACCACCACAGGCTGTCAGATTCTCCTGTCACATGTCACTCCTTTTATTTATGGTAAGACTTTGGAGAGTGGAATTGGGTGTAATGTTTGTCATTCCAGGCTAAGCAGAGACCAACAGTTTAGGTCTTGAAATCCTGGAGGTTCGAAAGACAGAATCTAAAATTCCTATTTAATGGCTCAATTTTGAAGGCTCAGCTTTTAGAAGCACCTAAAATTGAGGTTACAAAGTTACTAAGAGTTTCAAAACCACCCAAGATACCTAATTCATAGTGAAAATTAGAAATCGGGACACTTTTGAGAATCTTACTATCTACTTAACTACAGTTTCAAGTTTCTCAGACATCTCTCCTTGGTGAGCTGGGACTAAAGCAATATTGGCTTTCACAGGAGTTTACACTCCAAGATGTTTTAGATGATGCCAGATTACCTTAAAAATGGTCAAAGACAATTTTTCTTGTTCTTAGCGGAATGTATTAAGAAGCCTAAAAAGCATGTAAGTGTATTTATACTGAGTTACTGTTTGGGTAGATACTGCAGGGAAAACAATATTGATGCGTGCAGGTTGTACTATCAGTATTTTCAGTTTACAGCCTTTTGGTTTTTTCATTTTCACTCTTTTGTTTAACTCTGAACTTAATATGAACAATATTTCAAAGTATTCAGTAGCTTCTATTTTGAAATGGCAATTTAGCTGTTCATGTACTAAACGTACCTCTAAGTTCATGTATGTTTCAAGATAGAGTTTGAAGAGCAAAATACCCTTTAGATCACAGCAATGATCTTATTGAAAACTGATCTGATTAAAATCAAGCAGAACCCTAATTGAAGCTGGACTCCCTAATGGTACCAGTTTTTAGAAATGATTCAGATCTTGCTAAGTTGAAAAAACTCTGTTCAGTTGGTACAAGAGTTCAAAACTAAACACAGACTGTTATCATTTGCAGTCATCTGGAAAGGAAAATGCTCTTAATGCAATGCCAGTGAAGGATATTCTCTAGGGTTTTCTTGCTCCAAGCTACTGTAGCTTGTTTACATTCCCCAAAGAAACTGTGTAAAAACTTTCACACGCAAAGTCAAACCTTCAGAGAAGTTTAAGATGGGATTTGTATTGTTAGAATATTTTGATGTGCTTTGCTAAAACATAACATTTTAACCATAGGAACTCCCAGCTCCTGCTTCATTTTCTTTTTTTCCCACATACTAAGTCACTGTGAGGAGCATTAGACTTTTGAGGCATTTAAACTGTGAAAGTCAAAAGAAAACCATCGAGCAGGTCAAGGCATGGAAAATAGTGACAAACACCTGCTGCTTCTACATATGGATAGATTTTTCACTTAAGTGGAAATCACTTATCTGAAAACCAAAGCACTAGTGGAAAGGGTATCAAAGCAGTTAAAACCAGAAAAGTCCATAGAAGTGTTTTGTGAAAAAACATGTAGCTTGAATGTTGAACATTCACAGATAAATGTGCAGAATTAGTTAGCTGTTTTGTCCCTTTTATTTGCTAATCAATTTTCCCCACTACCAGCCTATGACAACTAGTAGGCCTGCACATTTGTTTCATATGGTCAAAGAATGTTTAACTCCCTACTGACCCTCCAGTGTTTGCTCTCCTTCCCTCGAGGCATGGAAGACTTTAAAGTAGAAAACTGATGAATGAAAAGAATTAATCTCTTGGGGGCTTTTGTCATGAAAGCTTGAAAGGGGATCAGAACTGTCTGACATGTTGACAGCTGAAGTCAAGAGGAAAATTATGATATAATACAGCAAGTCAAAAATGTTATATGCCATTGTATCCAAAAGGCAAACAAAGCATACATATTGCCCTTTTTCTTTTTTGACTGCTCTTGCTACTGGTAACACGGAACTCCCTGAAAGCAATAAAGGGTATTCATGGCTGCTTTTTAAGAATAAGTTGTTGAGCTCCTCAAATGTGGGTGTAATGTGTAAATGAGCTGCTTCTGACCTTTGTGTCTTATCCCTTTTACAGCCTGTAATGGATCTCTGGTTGCTCTAAAGTTTTGGACAGTTTTATTCATGCTTTATCTTCTTCTAACTAGCTTACTTTGGAAGTTGTGAGGCTTTGGCTTGTCAGATCTAACTTTTTCTCTCTGAATACAGCATGTGCTAACAGTGACATTGCTGCATGAATTTGTGGGATTTTAATATAGTGTTGCTCAGATACCTTTTTGGATATTTTTGTTATCAATTTGGATTAGTAATTTGCCTGGCAATTATAAAAGTAATCAAGAGTAGTCTGAATTTGTGACTTAAACAGCAAGACAGAGAATGCTTGTGTACATTTGCATTCAAAGATGACAGCTATATTCTTTCCTTCATTCTAAGGTCTTGGAATGACCATTGCATCAAATAGAATCACAATACAGCAAAAATAATACATTTTCAGCCCTCTTGTGCTTGTTCATTTTCATTCTGCTCAGTGTGGAGAGACAGGCATGGCCACAGCTGTCCTCAACAGCTACTGGACAGTGATCCCAAAGCCAGATATATATACACAGTGGTATTTTAAAATTGTGACTGGCTTTCAGACTAGCACAATTTTTGGAGTCTCCTGAGCTCCCAGAAAGCTTTGCCAGGTGGGGCAAACTGAGAGGCACTGCTTTGAGTGTCCGAATGTTATTATAGTGAGACAAGAGGACTTTTTGCTCAGAATTCTGTTGGAGGATTTTCTGTTTGCAGTAGAGGTTGTGAGAGGAGAGCCTCTATTATGTTAACCACTGGACAATCTGGTTGCTCAGAGAACTGTGGAGGCTGAGCAGTGCCCTGATTGCAGTGTATGCCCAGAACCAGACAGAGGCAACAGCGCAGGCCGTATGGATGTGTGAGTGACCCGGAGTGAGGTTACGGACCTCACTTCCTCCTTCACATCTGCCTCTTGGCTCACGTATGACACCTTATATGGCCTTCTGGAGAGGAAAGAATGATCAGCAGGTCTGAGATAGCGTGCGAAAATCCGTCCTTCTGCATAGCGTCATCTTCTCTCGTTTTCCCCGCGCTGAGCCCGAAGCGGTGCCGGGCGCGGCGGGGCCGCGGTGCCCGCTGCCCAGCAGGTGGCGCCATTGCCGCAGGCAAAGCTGCGGCGCTCCGGGACTGGGCATCCCGCACCGGGCTGAACAGCGCGCTCGCAGCTCCAGCGGGCAAGGAGGAGTTCACAGGGCTGCGCAGACTCTTAGGGCTGTAACTGACACTCGTATTCTCAGCAAGCTAAGCAGTGGTACCGTAGCTGGCAATCGCGGTGTGAACCTCCCAGTCTAATACTGGGCTGAATGTGAAGACTAAAACACCCATGAGTATGTCTATACAGACACGGTGTAGGGAGAAGCTGACATCGAGTAAAAGGGGATAGGCTTTTCAATTTTTATTTTTCAGCTGAAAAGTCCAGAGTTCATAATTTGAAATCAGATCTTCGAGTTTCGTGGAAACAGAAAACATTTACCTTCTAAAAACTGTTCAAGAGACAACACGTAACTGCTTTTGAAGTACAATTTAACAATAGTTTTCTAATTTTACTTTTTTTTTTAGTAGCAAACCATATAGACCCAAATTATAACCCTGCAATCATCATGAAGAAAGGGACAGCAAATATCTCCATTGCCTTAGAAACCCAGTTCACACTCTGACCACATAGCATAGAGTCTAATCTCCCCTAATTATAGGGTGCAGTGATGTAGGTAGCGCTGATTAAAACTAGTTTTAGTTTTTAGTGTGGGTGTACGGCACACTTTCAAACAAGCTGTTAAATGTTTACTAATACAATGAACCAAATTTTTCAGAGTTCCTAAAGTGAAACATCACTGGTTTCCCCAGTGTGTGTAAGAAAAAACATTTCCAGAAATAGAGCAGGTGATAGTAGCAAATTGGAATTTTCTAAAATGAACCCCGAAACTTTGAGGCTTTAATGATTTTTAACATTTTGGGATTCTTGACAAGTGTGATATTCCCATGTTTGACATGGTGGCAGATAAGTGTGAATAATGGGCTGTAAAAACAAAACAAAACAAAATACCAAACCCCCCAAAATCAACTTTGCCTTGTGTGAAAGATTATGAGAGAAAAATTAAAATGAAAATGTTTAGAAGAATAGGAAAAACCTCCTGCTAGTTGCTAACTCTGAAAAGACTTGTTACATGTATGGCAGTTTGTATAAACTCCCAGTATACTAGACAGCATTTGCAGTAATTTTAGCAAAGTTGTTTGCATAGCTGTGTGGGCACAAGTCGTGGGACCATCTGGTCAAGATGGAGTGAACTTGGAAGAGTCCTCAGGAGCCCTGGGGTCTGTGTGAGCCATTAGTCCACTTTTTCATTCTGATGACTGAAGAGTATGCAACACGAGTCTTTACATTCTGGTCGGTGCACTCAAGAGCACTTGCAATGTGACCTACAGAGTAAGTAGATGAAGCATATTTTGGAAACCAGCTTAAAACTGGCAAGTTTAAAAGCAAGAAGAACAATGACTTCCATTGAGCCCATTCAGTGAAGTCTGAATGATTTAATGCAATTCCACTAAAAGAACTGTTTTATGCTGAAAAGTGGAAGTGTTACAATAAAAAAGCCCATCCAAAAAACATGCACAAAGATTAATCAATCATTCTTGACTCAGGTAGCTCCTTGATCCACGAATCTAAGGCCTTTTGAGAGCCTTGCAACATTTGGCTAGGAGTCCTCAGCAAGATGATGATAACTTTTGGCTTCTTTTACCCTTTTTTTTGGAGCATGACTGGGTACTCATTTGGGTTCTATCTTATCTGTGGAAATTCTGTCGAGGTTAGGAAAAGAACCTTCTAAGAATGGGCTGCAGGAGAAAGAAGTCTGAAAGTTGGATGAAGCTGATGTTAAT
Organism: Urocolius indicus; assembly: GCA_013401255.1. NCBI lineage: Eukaryota > Metazoa > Chordata > Aves > Coliiformes > Coliidae > Urocolius > Urocolius indicus. Next base: position 598,586 of record WBNH01011266.1, on the reverse strand, counting down.
AAATTGAAAATTTAAAGTGCACAAAAAGTCGGTGGGTTCTGTTTCCATATCCATAGTTGCTCGCTACATATAATTCCTGTATCACACATTCTAAAGTGATCAGAGGTAAGAGAAAAAGTTACTTTATCTGAATCTTGCTGCTTGAGGAAAACTTCAGAAATGAAATTTTATACAATTTAGTATTAGTGCAAGGGTTTTGTTTGTATCCTATTCAAAGAGATGCTTCAGTAGATCTTTACAATGAGAAGGCCTGAAGTTAGTAATGTAGAAATAAGATACAAAGAGACAAATTCTGTTCAATACTATTGCTTTTAGCTTTATACAAGCATTGTAAGTATTTAAAACAAGCGTTTAACATTGAAAAGCATCTACTCCATGGACAAAAAGAAAGAAAATAAAGCAAAATAGGCACAATTATGATTAAACTTGATCCTTTGGACACACGCAGTTCTTACATGAATTAATATTGATCTTCCACTAAATCTAATGGGAGTTTTTACAGAGCATGGGTAGCTGGGTCCTCATACAACAGCAATATGGAAAATACTAACATGGGTTTTTGAAAATTGAAAATTTTTTTGCTTGAAAATGCATTTAAAAGTTAAATCTAGAAATACTGACTTCAGAATTGAACAGAAATGTCTTCAATTTCTTCCTTCTTCAGATAGTATTAACTTGCAAATTCATGGTCTTTCCACTGAATTCATTTCAGTGAAATAGTTTTCAGTAGAACTGGTCTGAAGATCCACGTTGGGCCTCAGGACTTTGTCTGCATCTCGGAGGTCAAGGGCAGAATTTTTCACAGAATGAAAAATTATGCTCTGAGTTGGTAATATGCTTAACATAAACATTTGTTAGGATGAAAGATCCTTAAAAACCTGGAGTAGTTGAGGTTCACTGGAGCATAAATTTGTCTTCTAAAATTACACTACTTTACATGCTTTTAAGTTTCCTTAATGACTTAAAGTGGTTCAGCTGTAGCTCAGAGTTGATCACATGTAAAGATAAAGAAGTTAAGAATGCAGATATATGAATATTTACCTTTTCATGTGCAAAGTTCATACATTTGCAACTTGGTAAACATATTAGCATTTAGCCCAATTTTAGGTAAGCACACTGTGATCAGACTAGAGTTAATGGGGTCAGTTATATTTGGTCTTCAATATTTTTTTTTGACAAGATTAAAATGTACATATATTTATATCAGCTGCAGCTAAGCTAGTAAGCTAAATATGAATTGACATTTACTGATACTTTGGGATGGCTGAAACATAATTTAATAGTAACCAAATGCTAAAAATACCTAGCAATTTATGGTCATGTTGCTGAAAAAGTACATATAACTGCCTGGAAGGTATATTACACAAATTATGTCTCTCATGTTTTAAGCAGAGCTATGAGTTTCTTGTATTAGCACTAAAATGATACTGACAAGTGCTGCTTTCCTTCCAGAATTACTTAATATGTCTCTTCTTAACTAGTTGCAGTATATATGAATCACATACTTTGCTCCTTAACTTCTGGAATTCAGACCATCATCTGTTATGCTATCCTTCCTGTTTGACTGTATTTGGCAAAGTAAAGGAGCACTGCAAGTAAGAAAGCAATCCATTTTTATTTTATTTTATTTTTCCACTGCTCTGGCCTCCATTTCAGTTGTATCATTCTCGTTCTGTCAGGTGAGATCATTATTACATGTCTTGTTCTGGACAGTTGTTCTCATTTAGGGTGTGTGGGTTTTGAAGCAATCAATCAGAGGTCAGATTTGGTCAGGGTGGGACCCTTTCCAAATTACTCCTGGAAAAGGTGGGACCAGTTCCTGGAGCAACATTCTGTAAGTGGAAAAAATTATTTGGTGAAAAGCTGTAACATTTCACGGATCTTTTGTAAGGCAGCACTATGTAGGAAAGCCTGAGAACTGACAGACTTAAAAGTCTTAATGTCTTAATGAGAATTTGTCAGACTTAGCTCTTCATTTGAAATATCAACTTGAAATCTGCATTTCTTCTCAGTACAATGGCTTTTATTTGACTATGTGATCAGAATTATGACTCCTTGTGGAGATTGTGTTAGATTATTCTTCACCAAATGGGACTAAATCACTGTCTTCAGTCCATCATTACAGAAGTTTGACATCAAACCCAGCTCTGGGTTTTGTATCTGCCTTTTTTTTTTTTTTTGCCTGGAAATCCATCTGGATCAGTAGCTCAAATTTTAGTTAAAGTAAATATAAAATAACTGGAAGCCAAGTTAAGCAATTGATCTTTCTTTGTCTTTAATATTTGAGCGGCATAACTTGCTGTATTTAAGCAGCGAACAGCAGTACAGATAATAAATGGGAGATACCTAAGTTTAGAACAAGTGCAGAACTATAAATTATGGAGGACACACCTGCCTGTATGGATGACAGTTTTAAAAGTTTAAGTTTTCTGAAACAGGAGAATTACTGAAATAATAAGTGAAGTGAGTGCACTTTCACTAGAGACTAGCAGTTACTAGTAATTGTGTTGCATATACACTTTAGACATTGACCTCATGTCTCAGACATGCAGCATACCAAAAGCTTGGTTGCTTAGCAGTGAATGCTAAGTGACATATTAAGTTCAACCAAATGTCAGTCATTGCAATGATGTCATGTTGTCCAAACCCCATTAATTACTTTGAAAATTCCCACAGTAACTGAAAATCTCAGATTATCTGCCTCAATTAATGGGAGCCCTGTAATTGAATGATGGATCCCATGCTGTTATTTTGTACTCTACGTACATAAACATTTTGATAGTGAAATGAAGGTGGCAAGTAATGGTTTTGATTGTCGTTATTTATCTTAGAATCACTGCCAATTTTAATATTATCATTAAGAATGATTCCACTAATAAGAAATGGGAAAGGCCATATTACCCACAGTACACCTTAGAAACTATTATCTTCTGCGAGTGATATGCAAAGATTTTGGTGCAATTATGTGGCTGAGAGTTGGAGAGTCTGCGCCAAAACCTCTCATTCCTGTTTTGCAATGTTCGAAATTCCAAGGGAGAGAAAAGTTCTGATTTTTTTTTTTTAAGGCTTTTTTCTCTCTTCAGTCAGGAATGTAGAAAGAAAGTCAGAAAGTTTTTAACAATGTCTGTGCACTGAGTTACCAGAATGTAGTTAAGTTTGAGAACAGTACATGTAAAAGCTTGAGACTTATGCATGTCAGCCAAGCACTGGGAGGTGATGTCTTCTTTCCTAGCAACAAGCAATTACAGGATGAAGGACACTTGCTCTCAGGTGCATCTTTCCTCATTCTAGACCTCTCTTTAGGCCTCCTGGAAGAGATAGGGCAGAAGTCTATTTAGTGATATCAAGAGCCAGTCTTCCTTTCTACATTTGCTCACAGTTCTTCAGCAGTTGGTGTATTTTATGTGATCTGGCTTCAGTGTTGTTGTATTTTATAGGGTAACACCTATAGTAGAAGAAAAAAACTCCAAATTAACATTATGAGACCTAAGGAAGTACCCCTAGTGACTAATATTCCAGACAAAGCCTATCTCTTTGTTGGTGGAAACTTTGCAAATACTTTGCAATCTTTTTGATTTTTCTGAAGCAGAATCTTGGAGAGGTTTTTCTTTAATGAGTTCATTATGAGAAACTTGACACTGTGGACCACTATTTAATATTCAAAATTAAATTATGTTAGTTAAAGTTCTTCCCAGGAAGGAAGGGAAAATAAAGGAAGAAAAATAAAATTCTGTTCAGACTATTGATGTTTAATGGTCAGGCCAACTTTCCTCTGGTAAGAAGAAAATGTGAAATTGTCTGGTCTATCGACCAAATTGCACTGAAGACAGACATGTCTGACACTGCTAGAAAGGAAAGCATGAATCACAGGATTGTGAAATTAAACATATCTGCACTTTCTCTTTAATAAAGAGATGCATAGTTATAAAAATAATTTTCTTGCTTTGCAACTGTACATACTGGCAGCAAAAGATGGCTTAATGATGCGTCTGTTATGTTTCTAATTTACCATTGTTTCAGGCTTATTCTTTGTGTGGAGGGCCTGTTCAAACAGGTCTTATAAACTGGCCAATTTGTGGTGCAGTTGATCATATTGGGAAGCCAAGTTCTAGATAAAGTATTTCTTCTTCAGTGGAATGGTAGAACCAGATGGGAAAGTGATACAGAGTATTGATTTATTCCATCAACTTGTATCTTCCAAAGACGTACAGACTCGGCATTTGCCAGGCCAGCTTTCTGTCTCTCAAAATGTGTTTGGTGGGGAATGTTACATTTTGTTCAATTTAAAATATAACATGTTTTTCTCAGTTATTCTTTTAAGGAAGACTGTGTGTCTGTAAAAAAAATGTTTTTAAAAAAGAGAAGGATGTTTCCTATTGTCAGTCTTACACAGCTTATATTGAGCTCAAAGTCGTGTATTAGACCTAATACATGTTATGTGGTCAGTCCCACAAAAGAATCTAATGCCTCCCCAAAGTAAAAACCCAATCACCAGCAGCAGTTGGCTGTATATAAACTAGAACTCCTGAATGTTCCGTGAAGTTTCTGAGACAGAGGAAAATCTAAATTTGGGTTATCAAAGTTGAACTAAGTCTTTTGGAATCAGTGGAGTGGTTTTGGCTTTATTCCAGCCAAGATCTGGTCAGCAGTATCTATTTTGGGGATGAGGAATGCCCCAAAATGCTGAATGTAGAAGTTAAGGCCACTAGGGCATATCATGATCCTTTTCACACTGTGGAATGGACTGTGTAAATTACCTTTGTAGAATGAGGAATCAGAAGGCCTGCAGAAACCTGGCTGTCCAAGCCATCTTCTGCTTTTAGCAAGCTCATTTATTTGCAGCATTTTGCTAACGTTGCCATTTAAAGTGACTACGAACCAAAACCGTTGTGACTTGCCCCTCCCCAAAGGGATATTGCCTTTCCTAGTGTGCTCACTCTGGAAACGCATTAGAAGAATGCGATATCCTTGAAACTGCAGTTCTCTGCCAGGAAAATCAGATTTCACTCCTGAATCTAAAAGTATCTCTCATTATTAATAACAAACATATATGTAGCAACTGTATTTGAGTTGCATTTTACCAAAGACTTCCTATTTGCCTTGATTAATTTGCAGACTAAATATACCAAAGATGGCATATTAAATTTGTCCCTTTTAAAATTTACTTAGCTTCCATTACCATAGACAGCTGTCGATTTTCTGTTATTGGTGGTTTTCTGAAAAACAGGCCTATAAGACAAAGTCATGGTATTATTCCTATAAGGAACTAAAGCACAAGAAGCTGATTAGCTGGAGTTCACACAAAAACATATATAGCAGATGAGGGACCTAAACTGAACATGTTCTGGCAACATGTTCTGTTCTAACATGTTCTGTTGTCCAGACTGATGTATTTCTCTTGAAATCAGACAAAAGAAGGCAATAGGGAAAGAAAAAAGTTTTACTTTAAATGACTTGTCTTGTTGGAAATCCTGCAAGCAAAGCCTATGAATTCTTTGCCCATTTTTAAAACCTCAGGAAACACCTGCCTTCAGAGAAAATCCTGTAAACCCACAACTCTCAGATGGAATATATCTTATTGTCAGAATTCTCAATCATGAAGTGGGTAGGAGAATGTAGAGGAGTATGTAGAAATATCATGTTATCACTAATCACAGAAAGGAGAGGAAGTATTGCTTAAGGCATGTTTTAGAATATTTTAAATGCTTGTTGGTGTTTATTATTCAAGCTCAGTGAATTTCTTGTCCAGATCTTGGAAAACGAATTTCAAACTTAATTTTCCTGAATACTGGCATGAGTACCACAGAAAGGTTCAAAGTTATAGAACTTACTACCTATGAAAATAGTTGCTGATGGGAGTCATTCTTACTAACTTTTTAGAGGCAAAGCAAAAATTAAAAAGTCAATAAAACTTGCCTTTCATTTTGAGTTATTGGGCATACATACACTCCTTTGCCTAAACCTCTCATACATTGACGTCAGTAACCTAATGGAAATGCAATAACATGTTGTCAGCAGCTGGCTGCATCAAAGCACTATTTCTGAAGTCCAGCTCTGTGGTGCTGCAATAAAGAACACATGTAGCATTCTCAACTAATTAACTGAACTATTTTAGACATACTAACTTATCCATATACAAGAGAGCCAGGGGAACTTGCACAGTGGAAGATAGGAAAGATGAGTGTCTTTCTTTGCAAAAACCTCTTTTAAACTGGTTTAGAAAGGGTCACTTTGGATAAACTAATCTAATGCAGAGATTCGAAGCCTAGTATCTCAACCTTGATTTTTTTCTTCAGCACCCAGAACCACAACACTGGATCATCTAGACATAGGAGAGCCCTTCAAGATTTGAATGTCTCAACATATATTTTTTTTTTCCACAGAATGGTCATGCTCTCTATATATTCAAAGCAGAATTCATTTAATTAGGAATCCTCTGCAGTTTCACCTTAACTGAGTTAATAATAATTTTATACTGTTATCTTAGATCATCTTTTACTTAAATAGCTCTTCCCACGAAGAAATTCACTCTTCATACGTTTTATGGGCATCAATCCTATAAGCAACCCCTTTTCTCCATTTTTCCACTAGCCTTTGATGCTGTCCTGCCAGCTGATAGATATACCTTCCACTAGCCACTCTTTCCTTGCGTGTGGAAAATTAGCTCAATAATTTATTATAATGGAGTTGGCTATGCACTCAACTAGGGAGGGTTATGTGCTGTGTATAAACTGATGCTTCCAGAAGCACATCTACAGAGTTGTTTGCAAACTTCTGATTACAACTGGCTATCATCCAGCTAGCTTTGAATGTGGGCAAAGCAAGCATGTGTGTGCCTGTGAAATACCAGAGAGAAGTCCCTTTGAGGTTTTTTGGATTGTCCTAGTTACAGCACATTCTTGCAATTCAGCTGACTGTCAATGGTAATAGGATATACTTCAAGGAACTGAATCCTAGGAAAAAACTGACCCAAACCCTACTGAAGCTGATAGATCACCTTTGACTACACTGGGCTTTGGAAATAGGCCTGATTAATCTTCAAAAGCTGTAATGCCAAGCCAGATCTGACCACATAAGCATACTGCATGTTCTCATATTCCTCACCATCCTCTTTTCCCTTCAAGTCAAAAAAGAGATCAAAATAGAGTCTACTGGTTTTGGGTTTTTTTTCTATATGGATGCTCTCAAACCTCTAGAAAAAGCAAATTGTTTATATAAGTCTGCATTTTTCATTATAGGAAATCTGCTGATCTGGAGTTTACACTGGTTTTGCTCTTGCTGTGGATATCTTAAACCCAAGATAGAACCAATCGTTCTTGTTCTCTTTCTATGGATTATGCTTTATCCCTAAATCATACAAAGCATCTCTTTTGCTTTCCAGTTGTGAAGGCTTGTTGAGTCATTAATTGCCATGGGGCACTTAAAATCTCTGTCTGCTTCCATCTATTACTGTTTTAGTTGTGTCTTAGTTTTAACAATTGCTTTCAAACGTGAATCATAAGCATACATTCTTTTTAAAAGTGTTTTTTAAAAAGCTGAATTGATTTAAAAGGCCCCTATCGGCATATACCTTGGATGGCACAAACTCATACTCCATAGAAGAATAATGCAATATTATATTGCTTGCTTTAAGTTAAAATCAAATCAAAGTCAGTGAAATTTCCTAATCTAATAATGCCAGATATTCTGGATTTCTGGAGCCAGAGTACTTGCAAAGTCCCTAACCGGTAACAAATTAGAAGAAAAATGTTTGCAAATTACACAGAATGAAGACAATGGAAAGAAGACAGATTTGGGGAAGAAAATGGTATTGAATGAACCCTAAAAGATAGAACATCACCTTGACGAACTTCTTCTATGTAACTTGTTACCTACTGCTCTTTTAAAGTGGTCAAATATGTATGTCACAATAAAAAGAGCCAAGGGATGATGGGTTAAGTGAAACTAGTGGTAAGAGTTACAGTTCTAGCAGTCCTGTTGATGAATAACAGCATTCCACTCTATGTTTGATAACCTTGCTCATGTCTTAATCCAGATTTGTTAATAGATTGGCTATATATCAGTTCCCAGTCAGTATAAGGACATTGAGTTTTGTTCAGTTCCAGCTAAATGTAAAAAGAAAAGCTGAGACCACCTTGTTGTACAGGCTTTGTGTAAATAGTGAGCCAGGTGTAGGGAAAAACCTGCTCCTGTGTAAGAAAAGGAAGTGTGTAAGTTAGAAATTCAGTGTAGTCAAAAGAGATTCAGGTTTTATTAGTGTAACTGCCCAGGGAACTGTTTTATTTAGATGTTTGGTTAGAGAAACAACACATTAGCCAATTAGACTTTTAAAATATGGACAAAATCTAGATAGGAATAAAAAATTCGTTTTCACAGAATTATACTGGAAGTATTGGCAAACTCCCCAAAACAATAAATGAGGTTTTTATCCTTGACTTATGTGTCATGTGTGTCATGTGTTGTGAAAAGATGAAGATAGAACTTATTGAACGTATAGCCGGTTCCATTTAGTAATATCTGAATTATTACGTGTAAACCAGAAAATAGAACAAAAAATGCTTTCAACTATTAAGTATTTTTAAAGGGTCTTTTTATTTGAAAACTGAAGTGAATGCAACGTATAAAAAGCAGTAATGGCTGAAATGAAGTAGTTTTAGAGTTTCTTAGAGAAAAAAACTGTCATATGTGAGTTTTACCCTATTTCAGTGCAAAGCTATGAATTGGCTCCCATCTTGACCGTTCAGTGGATGCCAGGAAACCCTTCTACAGACCCGCCCTGCATTTATGCTGCATGACAAACATGATTACTGGGAGTGCTTAGTGGTGGCAGCCCATTGTGAGCACTGCGTGCAAAAGTAAAACGTTAATGCTTGTAAATGGATGTCTGGTGTGAAAAAGATTATCGAGTACACCACGGCAGAGCTGAGAGCCCATGGGAGCTATTTGAATTCCAGGGAGTCATGAGTGTTTTGAACACAAGACCAAGGGACGCTGACTACCAAGTGACTTCACTGGGAGTAGTAGAAACTCTGTATATTCAATGATCACGTTCTTCATTATATGGCAAATTTTACAAAAAAACCAATCAGCTTCCCATCTGAGACTGGAATATGTACTTTTCACTCTACCTATCACCTCAGAGTTTTCCTATCTTAACAGTTTGCTTATCAGCTTCTGTACTGATTTAAGCCAAACAAGGTAGCAAGATTCAAAGGTATAAAAAATATACCTTTCTTCCACTATTGTACCTAGCATCCAAGAAAACAGGAAAATAGGGACTCCAGGGACCAGTTAAGTAAGAGCTATAAAAGCAAGGATGAAATCTGCTCCGTATACTCTAACCACTAAGCAGGTTCAACATATTCTGTATCTGCTTTCACTGGTTACAAATTATTGTAGACATTACCAAACTTCAGTGTGTAGGTACTTTTTAACTTACAGTGTAGGTTAGCTTCTAGTTAGCCTTATGATGTTTCAATTTTGGATTATATGCTTTAAAGTGTGTTTTATCATAGGACTGAACATGAGCCCATTTTGTCTTGACATTTACTGGAAGGCTGTAATCTTTTTGAAAATTGAGGTTTCCTGAAATGCGGTCTATTTTGCAAATTTAAAAAGTGTGGAAAGCCACATTGTTGAAATTCCTTTTAAGTATCAGATCTTATCAAAGTTGGGTTTTTCTACCATAAATTCCCACATGTCTAGAAAAATACCTTATTTCATTAAAATATTTCTACTAAGCGTATTTTAAATATATTTCAATACAGACACTTATATTCTTGTACATTCATTTTGTATTTCTAATAGATCTTGTCAGACAGAAGAAATCTATAAATATCATATATTGTACAAGCTGTATTTAGCTTCTAAATAGCTCTGACTCAGCACAGACTGTATAAAGCCAATGGCTGTTGAAAATGGGTTGGTTCTGTTTGGTTGACTGAGATGGCAAAATAAGCCAAAATAAGCACAAACTCTACCAGCACTACTAAATAGTTCTCTGTTTGTATTTTTCTCAAAAGTAACTAAACAATCTTCAGTTTTGCATTAAGAATTTATTGGGTTGCCTTCTACTTCTTCAAGTAGGAAAAAATTCCATATTCATCCTTTGGCATACAAGTGTCTTTGGAATACCACTTGATGTGTAATGAGGTTTGTATATAATTCAGGAAAATAATTCCTCCCTAGATGTTTAAAGTGAAAAGACTCACACAGGGAAAAAAATTGTAATGGTGTTCTTCAGTTAGATAGTGTCTGACATGCTCACCAACTCTTACTATTACATACTTTTTATTTAGTTCCACAAATGTGGGTCAAATGTGTGTTGTCCTTCTCTAGAAGTGACCCCTCTTTTTATCAAGCTGAGTTTCCACATTTCTAGGATGTCAAGAAAGAAGGTTTAATGATTATCTCATGGTCTGTGGCCACAGGGTAGATAGCCATTGCAGTAGTATTTGATGTGCTTGATGTTATTTAGTTTTCTTCATACCACACAGTTGAATCAATTATATTTTATCAATCATCCTGAAATAGCTGTTTGTAGAATTTTAACACCTTTGGCCAGAGCAATGAATAATGCTAACTCTCTCTTGTCTATTTCCTGCCTTCTCCAGCTTAAAAATAGTTTGTTGGTCTCCATCATGTATGACCTTTAATATATTAGGGGAATGTGGTAACAACTCTGTATACATCTCCTTCTCTGCGATTTTGAGAAGTAGTAGTAGTCCAAAATAAGTTCCTCAGCTTCCTGCATTGTAAATGAACTAGTAGAGTGGCAGCAAGGGTAGAAATGTAGTCCATCTAAGATGGACAGCAATGTTGGCCTTCACCACCTTTTCCCACAGCTTTCTAAATGCAAGGCATTCAAAAGATAGATTCATTTGCTGGAGATTATCTGTTATCCTAACAGAAAATCATTGGGTAGATCATTACTAGCCTGTTACTGTAACTATTTTGTCTGTTCAGCCTGACTCTTGAAAACTTCTCATTCCTTGAGTTGTAAGTAAAGCTACTGCATAATATTCCTGTGAATCTGTTCTATGATTCTGAATCCATTTTTGTACTGCCTCAGTTCAGCTCTTTTCAGACCAAAACCAAGGAAAAATTTAGAGAGTTTCTACTAAGGGCAAGCTGCAGATTTCACACCCACCGCCGGAGTCTTAATGCAGCTGCAACTCTGTGAGAAGGTTATTTAAACAGAGCACTTGGAGGCAATCAATCCTAGTGACTTAGTGTCTGCATGACATAAGTTTGCTTTGAGATGTTCATCCCAGAGCCAGGGCCAATTGAGATCTGTGCTATTGTTCTTCTTACTGTAAGCTGATGAGATTCTGACAGTAATTCTAGAATGTGTTGCTTATAATAGAAGAGTTGACTCAGAGATCTAGGAGGTCTGTCGCAGTCCTTTGTTTCTACAGAAAACAAAACTGTTGAGTTCAGAATTTGGCTCAATTTATAGTAAAGGAAAGTTCTGTGAAGCTGCCATGTTCTCTGGGGAAGCTTGATGACATGTAGGTAGTAGTGCCACACCAAAGACATTAAGAAGGCGTCTGAAACAGAGTCACTAGCTGGAACTGAAGAATAAGTGGTGGATACTTGTAGTGCTTACAGGAGCAGAGTTGAAATACACAAATAAAACCTTCTTGACAGATAGCATTTATGCAATGAAAGGAACATGGCATTTATGTAGGTTTACTGCTGTCATGGAATGTGAAGTTTCTTACATTCCTTTCTGTGGTGTAATAGTCTACAAAAACCAGACCTTTTTAATACTAACAGTCCAAATGGATTCAGTACTATTAGGAATGTGAGAAAAACTGGGTGAATTTGACTGTCATTGATTCTAATATTGGTAGGCCATGACCTCAAAGTAGGGAGAAAGAATAAAAAAATAAGATAAAGTATAATTCTAATTAGAAATAAACATGTAATTAAATATCCCACTAAGGCAGAAAACTGATCAATGTGGCATATTCAATAACAAAAGGGGAAAAATGTTACATTCAGGTGAGTATTTCATAATCTATAAATCACACATACAGTATTTCAGAAGGACTTTATCCAATTGACCATAAAGCTAACAAATCACTAAGGAAATAATCCAAGACAATAGGCTTTATTATTCCTTTTAATAAAAGTTCCAATGTATTATTTTCCATTCTTTGGAACAGCCCTCAAAACTTGTAGGACAATAAAAAGATTCCAGTTGAACCAGATGGAAAAAACAGATTCCTAGCCCTGATATTCATAGAACAGATACTGCAACACCATCACAGCACACACACACTTTTCTGCCTAGGAATGTGACATCCTCTAGGATAGCATGTCTAAATTTATAGCCTTTAAAGTAAAAAAAGTCAATTATTTTTTAAGTAGTTAAAGTGGCTGTAGTAGTTAAACATATTACAAGAGGACAAACACTACGTCCTATAGTGACTGAAGCACAATCTTAAAATTGCAGTGTAAAATTTCGATATATAGAAATACTGCAGACTCAGCATCAGAAATAGATATTGTTCAATAATACACCCAATCTGTTTTCCCTCTGTCTGATTTACAGATTTCTAGGACTACTTTGTAAAGAATTCTGTTCTTTTACCTAAGGTGTGGTCTGCAGTAACTTTTTGCTCCTCAGTTTCCCCTTCTATGAGAGGCAGGACAATTGATATCTACCATTCTTACAAGAGACCAGAAGTACCTATGAGACACAGGAATGATTATGGATCAATTCCTTTGAAATCATTTGACAAATGAGTCTTTGTGAACAGTTAACAGCTCAAATTCCTTTGGCTTGGCACATATGGCAACTAGGATGTTTCTGTTCCCTGATGAGCTTGACTCCTTGAAGCAGGATTGGCATGAATGCTCCATTATTAGTAACTCAAGATACATTACAAAGCTCTCTGCGATATTAACTCGGAAGTCAGGCTTTGGGCAAATATGACTTTCTGTAAAATTAAATGGTGGTGGACTAATGACAATTGAAGTTATATTATACACCTTTCAGGACTACAGAGACTTTTTTCTGTATTCCCCAAACAGTAATCATAGTTCATGCAAATGTATAATGAAGAAACGGATAGAAGTTATTTTAACATAGTTTCTCATCATAATGTGCATATTGCAAATAAAACACCCAAAGAATCTAAATTTCAGTAATGCACTGCCATCCAACTTAAGTGTTTTTCATCCTTAGAAGTCATTTCCTTTTGCTTAAAACCATGGGAATTTGCCTTTTCTCATTTGCCAAAGCCACAGTACAGAACAACCATCAGAAAGTAATTAACACTGTCTGATTTCTGATTAAATTAAACAGATGTAAGGTATATGTCTAGGGTAGAGGTTAAACTTACTAAATGAACATCACTTAAAGCAATAGTTGGTATCTTTCACCACATTAATTTATTAATGAAGTATTTTTCAGTTATATCTTAATGCCAGAGCAGACACAGTTACCCTCCTGTGCTGATCATTATCTCTCATCCATTCATAATTTTTAAATAACATGATAAATGGTCCAAAAATTTAAATTTAAAAAGAAAGACAGTTCAAATCAGGTATCAGTGAAAAGTCTGTGCACCTCATTTAAAGATGCAAGAGCAACACAGGCACCTATAAGCACTGCACACTTCTGTATGTTACATCTGTTCAGAGCACCACCTCTGAACTGGATTACAAAATCTCCCTAATGAGTAATTTTTGAACTCATGGTAATATGGCAACTATCTATGCCACACTTTTAACCATCTCCCCAGTACAGAAGACAAAATGCTTTAAGGTGGGCTGAGTCTCTGCTCTATCTCCATTTAATCAGCACACACATCAGTTTAACCTAACTGCCTGTCTAAATGTCAGTCACTGAATTGTCTTGCAAATAAGACTGACTGCACCTGAGCAGTAAGTAAGCGTTACTCAGTTCCATCCTAATAAACAATTAAACACACCTTTTGTCATATAGTGTGAAAGGCAAACATAATCATGGAAATCAGAAGTATCGATATACCTCCTTGAATTGTACACTGTTTGAGTAGATGGGAAACAGCACTAAAGACTGCAGTCCCTTTATCATCATATGTTCTAGGTGTTATTTAACATTTCAGCATAGACATCCATTAAGTAGTTATAACATTGTAGCTGCTATAAGCAATAGTTCATTTCATCTCTTGACTATGCCAAGCCTGCTCTGCATGTGATAAATGGTGTCAAGTATTTTCCAGAAATTCTTTGCTTGGAATAACTTGGTTATAGTTTTTGCTAAGTGACACGTGTTGGCAGTTAATTGCAAGAGGATCCTAAGGTAAAGAAGGAAATCATGTCAGTTAACCACTTTCAGTTTTCCTACACTGGTAATGACCTCACTGTTGTAGTTGTGCTGTATGTCCTGTGCAGGAGTATGAATCTGTGTTGCACACAAGTAAAAAGCTACTTATGCAAAATGATTAGACTTTCCACAGTACCACTAGCAATGTTCCCTTCCAGTGGCAGCTACTTCCCAGTCTTACTGTAAAGGTTGTTGGGTGTGCTGGGTGTGCCGGAGAAGGTTTGTGGCCAATGACCTGGCTGCACTCCAGCAGTTCCTCCAGCAGCATTCTAACCACATTTCCTTGCCAACAAATTTCTTATGCCATTACGTGAAGAAGGCGGGAAGGGAAGGCTGTGCTGCAGTTCATTAGAAGCAGGTGTGGCCCTGGAGTCTAACAGGCATAATTTAGAGCATCTTACAGTTGCTTCGAAACAATTCTGAGAACCCTTTGGGGACCCCACCTGTTCTGAGGGAAAACAATAGTGGCTTACAGTAGCTTTAGTCCTTTATCTTCTGCTTAGGTGAGCCAAATGGAGTTTGTGTATCTGAGAGTCAGGCTGTGTTCTTAGACGTTTTTGAGACATGGTTTATTTGGGGCACATCCAACTAAGCTGTTTATCTCCATGAGTTTTTTAGAGGGTTTTTTTTTTTTTTTTTGAAAAAGAACAAGAAAACAGGTAGAGAAGTTGTTAATCTAATTTATTCCATGATGATTCTGGGAAGAAAGATTATGCTTCAAAGATTTACTAAATGAAGAGAAAGAGTTTGAAAATCAGATCCCTTTATGATTTAATGATCTTTCAGAGTGGTCATATTTATGCAATCAAACCCACAGAAAGTGGCCAGAAGAAACCATCACAAAAAGTTACTTTGAATTTTTTGATGTTTTGGTTTAGAGGGTTTATTCTGTTCACTTCACCTTAGAAGCTGATAAACTCCAAATCATTTGTTAAATCCTTTTTTTGGCATTCCATGTTTGCATGATCCAGTTGGCTGTGGTAAATGGTAATCCTTGTTCTTAACCTTGAGAGACATATATTTGGAATGGAAGGAACAGAATTCCATTATCTGCACCTTGGTGAGACATGAAATATAATCCTAATCCTCTTATTCAGTTGACCTGCCTTACTTTAAAACAATAAAGTCTTTTGTCTTCAGTCAGTTTTTCTGTGTAAAAAAAAGTTATTTAATGTAAGGCTGATATTTATCTGACATCTGTTGAATGACTATCTTAGTATTCAGGACAACAAACTGTAGATGAAGAGGCTTCAGATAAGTGGTACAGTGCAGTTTATGTGTCTTTTAAATAATGCTATCATAATACTCCTTAAGAACTAAGAAATGGAGCTCCTTCCAAATTGCTCTCAATGACCCAGGGATACAAACAGGGAGATGATACATTTAAATGCTCTCAGTGTCCTTGCCACAGCACTAATAAATAATTCTCTGAGCAGAGTTTTCATTGTAGCTCCTTTGCTGTATTACAGTTCCTTTCCTATTACAGTTTCATACTTACATTTTATCTCAGACACAGCTCAACATTTTTTCTGAGTCCTCTCAGCTGTTTAAATGCAACTATTTTGGGCCTCATTTTTCTTGGTCTGCCTTCATATAACTAGTATTCCAATGTCAACATGAGCTGCTGGTACCTTTCACACAGAATCACAGAATCTTAAGGGTTGGAAGGGACCTCAAAAGATAATCTAGTGCAATCCAGTTCCAGTGCTCCCTCACCCTCACAGTGAAGAATTTTTTCTTTATGTTTCTTTGGAACCTCATATGTTCCAGCTTGTACCCATTGCTCCTTGTCCTATCATTGGCCATCACTGAGACCAGCCTGGCTCCATCCTCCCGATACTCACCCTTTATGTATTTGTAAACATGAATGAGATTACCCCTCAGACTCTTCTTCTCCAAGCTGAAGAGCCCCAGCTCCCTCAGCCTTTCATCAGAAGGGAGATGCTCCACTCCCTTAGTCATCTTTGTAGCCCTGCACTGAATTCTCTCCATCAGCTCCCTGTCCTTCTGGAACTGAGGGGCCCAGAACTGGACACAATATTCCAGAAGCGATCTCACAAGGACAGAGTAGTTCCCTTGTCAAGGTCATTAATGAATTGAACAGTACCAGTCCCAACACCAACCCCTGCGGCACTCCACTAGATACGAGCCTCCAACTAGATTCCCATTGATTACAACTCTCTGCCTTCTTTCCTTCAACCAGTTAACAATCCACCTCACTACCTGATCATCCAGCTCACACTTTCTCACTTGAGAAAGTGAGGATGCTGTGGGAGATGGTTTCAAATGCTTTCTGCAAGTGTATTGAAACCTTTTTCCTTGCTGTTAACTATATTTGATCTATGTTTGTGTTGCACTCTACCTTTATTTTGCCAATTAATCACTCTTAGATTTTGCCAAAGAGTTTCTAACACATGAGGCTGTTACTGACAACCGACAAATACCAACTGTCTCTTGCATCCGAACTTCCAGACACTATCTTTCTGCTTGGAGCTCAGTAAGCAGCACAGGGCATGTTTCCCTTTCTTTAACTAGCTGCAGGTGAAGGTCTGAAAAGATGTGTTAATTCTGCTAAAAGCAAGATTTATTTGCATGGGGAATGGCAAAGGGACCAAAGCGAATCTTAATAGCAATTTGTGGCAGAAATAACTTGAACAATAGAAGGAGCATGAAAGAATCAATTTTAAATGACAGAAACTGTATGGCAGAGGGTGGAGAGCAGAAGTGATGGGTGCAGGTGGCTTGTGGGACTGTCAAAACACATGCTCATTTTAAAAGGTCCACATGTATATTGCATGGAGAGGAGTAATAAACTCTAATGCTTTTCATTTATGTCTCAATGAACGTTTTAATAAAGAGAAAGAGACATTGCTAGAATTCAGGTACTCTGTGGAAGCAGGAAAACTGTGGAATGATGGTGTCTTAGAGTCCCAGGGACACTGAGAACTACAAAGTATAGCTTTTTATTTGAGAACATGCCTGATTATTTAACTGAAGTCTTTTGCTTCAATTTTTTCTTGGAGCCCTGAATAGCTGAACATATTCACCCAGTAGTAACACATGACAAGGGTGATTGGACTTCATTTTACCGACCAAAGAGCCTTACAGCCTTATATACGCTAATTTTGCAAGGCACTTGGTTCTAGGCTATGTTTTACTGTCCCACTGGAAAATGACTATTAAATAGTAGATTTAAGTGATCAATTCTTACACATTATATTGATATGTAGTTTGCAGGTAGGTTTGAAGATGATGGGCCAAATTCATATGTTGCTCTTCCACCTCAAGTGTCTGTGGTGGATCCCTGAATCTTAGAGTTAAAAAACCTTTAGCTTAGTTTAGTGCTCATTTAAATGACTCACACTCATGCAACCAACATTAAATTAAACCCTAAATTTGGAGGTAAAGAAATTATTGAGATACCACTACTGTGAGCTCGGCAGCTTCTGGATTATTTCAAGACATAGGTTAGAAGGAGGCAAATGCAGTTCACCACTGGCAATGTAAGATGCCTCTTGGGAACATGCACTAAATGGGAACATATCCAGATGTTGAACTCCCAGATGTGTGAGTCATTGTGGAATAATCATCCAATCAATCAGTTTGTGTAAAAGCAGGAATGAAAAGCAAAGGCAAACAATACATAAATGTGAGTTGGAAACTGAAATTCGATGGGCTGTAAGGCACAAAGATGGTCCTGTCAGTGTACAGTATACTAGCTGTATCATGCCTGGGATGCTCTATGTAAGAAAGTCAGTGTTGCTAGACAGGGAGAAGAAGGCAAAATTTAGCTTTTCACTTCTGTGTTGATGTATAACAATGGTAAACAGAAACAAGATGTGCAACACATGAATAACCGTCAGTCCAACTTGCTGAAAATCAGATGCTTCCTTTGTTTACAAACTGTGTTACGGAATCACCATAGATTAATGACATTTAGAAATCCCCACTTCTACTCTGTGCTTTTATGGTCTTTTTCCTTTGGAGGTTTAAAACTCATTTCAGTTACTTTCAGTATGATATAAATACAAACACTGGATTAAAGGATTTATAAACAAAAAAAGAATGAAGGAGAAACACTATGATGCTTTCCTTGACCTAACACTTACACAGAAAGTTTTTAATTTTGACATGATCAGACAGATAACAAATGCCAACTGGTTTTAACTAACATCAATACACAATTAGCAGTCTTTGTAATTAATCAGGGCAGAAAATTGGAGACAAGGGCCTAACACAGGCTTCTCTCAGTCTTAATGTCTACTCTGTAAAAGTATAAACTTTTTCCCTGCTCTTTGGATGATTTCGAAAATGGCTTCTGCCCATTTCAAAGATGACAATTACTATTGTTACCGTTCATTCAAAGATCTGTCAGTCTTTGAAACCCTGTCATTATTTATGTTCAAAGGCAGGAAATACTAATGAGGTTTGATTTCACCAGTCTCCGTGAGACCACTTGCATGTAATTCTCAAGATAAACTCACATTTTTTGTTTATTTTGTGAAATATAAATTTATATGTAAAACATGAGAAAAAAGTATCTGAGAGAAGGTATCCTTAAACACTCTTGATATTATGTGAAAAGTAATCAAAAAAAATCCTCAGTCCAGATGTATCACTGCAGCCTAGTGATACATGGATTTATGTGATTTCACATAAATGGTCAAGCCCATGAAATAGAAGCACATATTCTGTTTAAGAAACATTTTAGAGTCCTGGGATGATTGTATTTCGGTTTAAGTGTTTTATATTTCTTCTGGTACAAAGTATAAAACAGAAGCTACTTTTGATTTTCTAATCTCACGTGGAATTGATTGCAAGATACCAGAGTTCAGTCAGCAAAACCTAAGATGTTTGCTACTTGAACGTTTAATAGGAATTTTAAAAGAGATGTTTGCAGTGAACTGTTGTATTCATAGCTGAACTATTTTGCTGTGCAGGATTTTTTGTGTGTATGAAAGAATCATAGAAGGTTTTCAGAGTTCAAGTTTTTCACTCTTTTTCCACTGATATTTCATGCAGTCTTTCAGAACGACTCACTTATCACTCACCAGTGTGATTTAGCACTTAACGTTCTGACTGCCAATGTTTCCTAGTCCAATTAAGAAGGTCATAGAACAGTACATTACAAAAAAGTTCAGTGTAATTAGGTTACTTGCCATGCAAATTATATCTACTTAGGTTGAAATGAAATGTACGTAGATTGTTGTTCGTGTAGCAGTTGTTACACATTTCTGAATTTCATCCTGTAAAATGTGGCTTTAGTGTGTTTTTAGTTTAATAGCTGAAGGATTTTCCATGTGGCTGGTCCTATTGCACAGATTTGGCTTTAAGCTGGGATCAGAAGAAAAAACATAATCATGTATAAGAATTAATTACAGCTTTAGTGGATAAGCTAACTTTAAAAGATACAGGCAAATCTGTGCTCATCAAATGGTGATTTTTTCAAGCTTCTTTGTTGATTGTCTTTGTTGTGGGAAAGTATGAGAGACATTTCAGGAATGGCAACCTGATTGCAAAGATAAGCACCAGAAAAGATTTGATCATGTCATTGATATTGATGGGAAAATATAACTTGGGTTTTCATGGGGATTGACTTGATGGGGAAGCTAAAGTGCATGTGTAAGGATTAGGCTTGTCAGTGGGAAACACTGAGTCTGGTCATTACAGTTAGCTCATTTAAGTTACAAAGAGGCAAGTAAACATTTGTAAATCTTGTGTCCTTGCTGAATCAAGCTGAATTATTTCTGTCAAACTGCCATCTTTGCTGTAAAATGTCAGAGCTATCAGATGGGAGCAGTTGTTAGAGACTGCAGAATGATATAAATTCATCTACATCTTAGGCACTAAGAAAGTGTTGGGATTGTTTGAAATCATGAAACTACTGTAGAAATGATCATTTTGAACAATATGTCCACAGTGTGAACTTGTCAGTTGGGCTTGTTAGTGATTGGACTTGATGATCTTAAGAGTCTTTTCCAAACAAAATGATTCTATAATAGCTTTATGCTTAGTTGTCATAACGTCTGCAGTTAGGGAGACTTCATTTCTCAGATTTCAGAGCCCCAAAGAGATATTTATGTCTCTATACAACTCAAAAGGAGAAGAATGAGGGGAAAAATCTGAGCCTTCATCCATCTCTTAACATTGAGATTTATGAGTCATGTCCTACCAAGGTGCAGCCTGTTTTTATTTACACCATACTCTCAATGCAATTATTTCTGCTTAATCAATTACAATCTTGATTGTGATTAATCTACACAATGAAGAATCACATTTCTATGTTTTACATGGTGTGTTATTACTGATTTTATATAGCTCAGAGATCTGTAATTCTTTATGCTATTACTATGGCCCCAATGGGAAGGGTATTTTGTGCTGCTTAGTGCATGTCGTAAAAGCTGTAGTCCTCAGTGAATGCTCCATTTCTTATCAGTACTTGGTTAGAGATGACAGAACAGCAATGGTGGTTTCGTGCTCATATGACACAAGTATTTTTAATCTTTTCCAATATAGTAAAACTTTGGGAACTGAGTTTCTCAGTTCCATGCAAAGTTAAGTCTTCAAAACCAACTTCCAGACCCATGTGCATGCAAAGGTTTTGAAAACAAAGCTGGAGAAAAGGAACCTTAGTTTTCTACTTGAGCCTGATTATGTAGTTTCTTCTTCAGCCAGAACTCTAATTCAAGTCTAATTTGTGAGGTATAGATTTGAATTATTTCTGAATAGGGTCAAGGAAGTCAACACAATACTAGTGATTTCTATTGCACAAGTAGCTCATTTCTAAATTGTATACCAAAACCACTCTTGGTTAAGCAGGCTGTTTAGTATATGGGTGTTTCTAACTAATGACAGGAGAATTCTTGTTCACTATTCAGCTGCAGGGGTCTCAAACTAGTCCAGAGGTTCTTACTACCTCTGTGCTCCTACAACTGCATTTGTACTCATGATTAGAAAGAGTAATGTTTAAAGATCAAAGTAAAAAGGTAATTTTCAACTTTGTAGTGCCCTACAGCAGAGTCAATTACATGAATAATTCAATATATCACAGGCATGCATTGTAAAACCCAGGCAGAGGAAGTACCTTCCTGATAACAACCCTCTGCCTCAAGTACACTGAGACTGAGAGCTTTTGCTTTGTTATTTGAAATCAGTGTTCTTTTTGAAGTTTTCAAGAAGTTTTACCCTACAGATTACAGGAACAATGGTACCTGTGTTGCACTGTATTACAGCAGCACTTTGAAGAGATAAGCAAACAGCCAAGGAGCTATGTTCTGAGAAGCCATCAGAAGCAGACTGAGTTTGGCAGTCAATGGCCATGTCTCCTCCTCCAAGGTGTTCTTTTGTGTCTTTGCCTTCCCTGTAAACCATTCTCATCATATTCCTGGAGATCCTTTCAGATTTTCAGGTAGCCTAGAAAAGGCAAGAGGGAATCTCTGCTAACCCAGTAATTGTAAGAAGAGAGAAGAACCTTTGTCTTGAAAGACCCACTCTGTCTGTGTAAGACAAATAAAGAGATCATAGTAACTTTACTTTGGCTCTTCCTCTATACATTCATGTCCTGATACATTCTACATTCTACATTCAATCCCCATTACTGATGTCTATATTAGAAGCAATCTAGTGCTATGGCACAAGACAAAATAATGAAGTTGTTTCTTTCTCTGCCTTATCCTGACTTTCAAGATCTTGATATGATATTGACAGGCAGGGAGACTATGTAATCAGATACAGCTTCTTTCCAAGAGCAAGCGAATGAGCATGCTCATCAGTTAAAGGAAAGGCTGGCATAGGAAATTCTTTAATAAAAAAACCTCTTTAAAGCAAGGAAAAAGTTTTTTCTCCATAAGGATAAATTAATTTAAAACCTGCTGTAGGGTGTGATTCACATGCTCTAATGGATATGTCAGATACATGACATTATTTAGTATTACACAGCACAAAGCATCATCTTTAAATCAAGATGTTGAATGGCTCATATTTTTGCTTGACACATAGCAGATGCCATTTGCTTACATAAACTTTCAGATGAGATTTTTAAGCTACAAGAATAAGCACAGTACTGAACATAGAATATTAGAGTGTACTTTGAAGAAAAGCTGTTCGTTACCAGGAGAAAAAGAGCCTAAATTATATCAATTCTAATGTCAGTTGTAGGCGACTCCATCAAGCAGCACTCTCAAACTGTCACCCTTCTCTTTAAAGGAAGCTGAGGCAGGAGATGACGTTTACTTGAAGTGCTGGTTTATCTCCCTGATCAAACTAAAGGAGCAGAAGTGAAGGCTTTTCCTTTCATCCTCCCTACCAGCTGGATTTTTATAAAGCTAACCACAGTCTTTGAACATAATCTTCTTCCTTGTTCTTTTGGCATGTGCAAGAAGGCTCCAGTTGCTCATAATCAGGAGGAAAATCTTCCAGTTCAAGGACAGGAATAATACACAGAATAAACCTGTCAAACAGGAACTGTGTGAACATGGAAGGAGCAGAGCATCAACAGCACAGTACATGCTAGATCTCATGCTGCAGTGGACTGAAGGGAAAATGAAAGCTCTGGGCAGTAGCCATTCTTAAGGAAGCCAAGGAGCTGTCAGTATTTTAGCAGAAATTAAATGTTTGTCTTGAAAAATGGGAAGTGGCTGATTTATGATTCTAACAGAATAAAGTCTATACTAGATTGGTGAAGAAGTGAAACACAGCTGTGGCTAAAGGAGATGAGTACTAGTGTTCACAGTGCTGAAGAGATTGGTCAAAAGTCTTTTAAAACTAGCTTTTCTGAGGCCTCCTCATTGACCTCAGCAGGGTAGTAGGAGCGACAATGGAACACAAGTTCATTGCTGTTTCTTTTTGAAACTGTTTCTCCTAGAGTCATCCCCAAAACAACAGAGGTTTGTTCACTAATCAATTTTTATTAATAATGCTGATTTCCTCCTTTTTTGCTTCTTTCTTTTCCTTTTTTTTCTTCTACCTTTTTTCATCTTTACACACATTGCCTCAGACATCCGCATTTTCACTAATCTTTTCAACATTAATAAAGTAAAAGTCATACAGAACCCATGGGGAAGTACATACCCATTCATATAGTTTTTCAAAGTGAAGTACAGGCCCTTTCTGAAATGGTGAACAATCTTTATCCTGTACTTTTAGCTACCACACCTGGCTCCCAGTCACTTTGCCATTCAGTGTCAATGCTAAAGAGGGGTAAGCATGAGCACAGAGAGTCTCTAGGATGTTCTGTAATACAGGAAAGAGAGGAAAAGCAAAGGTAATGAATGAAAAATTTAAGAAACAAGAGGAAAATGTTAAAAAGTGAAAAGCAAGCAAGCTGTCATGTAGAATTTGTTTGTACACATCCTTTTAAAGGAACTGCTAAATATTCTTCACAAAGAATATGAATACAACACTATACACTGTACACGTCACACAATAAACTTTTAAAAGTCCATTTCAAGTCCTTGCTAAAACAAGTTTAGCAGTCTACAAACAAGAATGCTTTTAACATTGCAACACTCACAGCCATTTTATAGGTCTTGTGGCTTGGATCTCATTCTTGGTGGGGATTACTCTTTATTTCTTATCCAGAGTGTTTACATCTTTGTGGTGTCAGCAATACAGACCCATCTTTATAAGACCAGCGAGAAAAAAACAGCAGTAAATCTCTGCAATGTGTTTTCAGTATGTCTATAAATCTAAAACATTTAAATGCAAAACAGTTCTTGTCTTTGAAAAGTGTGGACAGAAACTCACAAAAGAATTGATGACAATATTTTTATTCAAGATTATCTGAACAAAGATGAGGCTAACATTTTTCCTTGGATGTAACATTGAAATGAAGGGGCATTGTGAGGAGAAAAAATCCCAGTATTTTATTAAAGGAATTGGTGGTGGTTTGTCGCTATGGGACTAAAGCCAAAACTGTTCTTACAGAAGGAAGTACAGTTCACTGCTAAAATGATATAACCTGTACGTTATAAAGACACAGCAAAAAGTTCATCTGTTTAGATGAAAAAACTAAATAGGCACAGATAGATCTCTCTTCTGTGTCTATATTCATCATCTTAAATTAAATGTTATTGAGACAGGTGAATACGGATTCCTGTAAGTAATCTGTAAGTGATTTGGGAGATTGTACAACTGGACATCTGTGCTGCATTTTTTTTAATTAACCGAGATTTCAATCTCCTGTTTTGATAAGTTATAATATTTCCATAACAATTCGAATCCCAGAGGATCAAAGCTTCATTGTGTTAAGCACCTTTATAGTGTTCACACTTTCTTGAGTCACAAATAGTTTCTGCCCAACAAAAGTCTTACTGAAAGAATGGAACCTGAGTCAGTGATAGATAACTGAGGGTTGAAAGGCAAGAGAAACACCCATACAAAAAAATCTACAAAGCCAGGTGGTTTTGAATTAATCAACAGCTTCAAACTGCAAAAATCTAGAGTGACCAGAGAAGACATAGAATTGTTATAGGGTTGTCATTCTGTTATTATCAACAAAGTGCTGAACCTAAGGTGGAAGTGGATTAATAAGAGGTTGAAGCAAACAAAGAGATTTTTATATATATATAATCTTCCTTCAGAAGATTCAAGGCCAAAATGTGTGTGTTATGTTTAAGAGTGGTAGCAGCCCCTCATCTATGTTTTCCCTCTCTCATCTCTGTGTCAGTGCCTGAGTCTGATGAGTGTGTGTTTTGCGAAACTCACCACATGGTAAAGCCATTCTTTCCAATATGACTCTACTTCATATAATCTTTTCATGAATGAGAAATACATTATATTATCTCTTCTCTGAGGCATATACCATAGAATGTGGGTGTACCTACCTTCCAAGAGATACTGTCATTCTCTGTGCAAGATTCTAGTTAAAAAAGCAAGGTCTGTATTCAGCTGTCTCCTGTGGACACCAGCATTTTTTACCTCATCTGCATAACACACTAATTCTTCAGTCAAAATACAGTTTAGTCACTTGTTCACAGCCCTGGTCTTGAGAGCACCTGGTAGAGAACTTGGTAATGAGTACACATGGGTCCAAATTTTTCACACTTAAATTGAGGCAACCATGTCATCTGTACCAGTTAGGTCTGTAGCACATATATAGTATGCCTATATGGATAATGCATAAACATATTTAGAGGTCAAGTCAGCCCACCACAGATCTGGATGTGGGCCACCGTGGTGTTCCAGTTTTCAAGAATTTTTACAACAGCAGCTTCAAAATATCAACACAGAATTCATAAGCTGCATATAGACAGATTCCATGAATAGTCACACAAGGCCAACCCACACACCCAAATGGATATTTCCCAGCTGCTGGAGCGAGTGGGGTCTCCTGCTGCTATCTCTCTCTGTCTTAGCAGCTAGGAAGCAGCTTCCTGCTGCTTAAGGGCAGTTGGTCCTTTTTTTCTACTTTTAGGATGGAAAGAATGAAAGATTCCTAGAACATTCCCACTATCTGAGAAGGTTCCCTAGCTGCCAATACTTTGAGAATACAGTAGATTACTCTGTGGGTGAAGAACCGTCAATGACTTTGTATTATATTGCACTGCTTTAATGTGATTTAATGAGGACAAGAGAAGAAAAATGGAAAGGAAAAAGTGAGTTAGCACCTACATTCAAGCATCTTAACAAATGGAGTGTATCGAATAAACAATTTTTGTGACCATCATGAGTCAAATGCCGGAAAAGCTAATTAGCAGGTATGTTTATGACAGCATTTACGTTTAAGTAAATCACTGTGTGTTATTACAACAGCATTGCATTTGAACTGAAATTGCTAGAAATCACCTTCAGAATTTAACTCAGTCGTTCTTAATAGCAGTTATGGCTTTTCCAGACACATTCACACAAGACATCTCAGAAATACAATTATTTCTAATTAGCAAAATGGCGATAAAAGTAAAAGCATTCATGTATTAGGTTAGTGGCTGGAAGTGTGTTTTTCTCTCACCTCTGAGCTGGGTTGCTACATTAGCTTTCAGAATGTTTCATATAGTAGTTTGCAAGGAGATTTTTCTCTATGTACAGTTGTACAAGTGCTTCTGTACTCTAGAAAACAAGAAATGACAGGAATATGTTGTAAAAATGTATCCTCTCTGTTGGGAGATTTTTATTACCCATACATTTAGTCCAAATAATTTTAAACTTACATTTCCACCAAGGCTCATCTTTGCTTGAACAAGTGTTTTTTATTAACTGGAATGATGGTTTTTTTGGTTTGAACTGAAATCGCCTTTTTGTGTTTTCAAAAGGGCATATATCTGAAGGCTTATTTTTAAAGATGAAATGCAATATGTTGAAAAAGCAGTTGTGAACTCTTTTTCTGTAATTGAAAAAATACTTGAATTAAGCTTTAAAGTGTGAAGAATGATACAGCTACTATCTGTGCTGACTCAGGCCAACTTGCTTCCATGCTGGTATGACCTTCAAAAAGGGACAGAATTTCTGTCTAAAAAATGTGAATCAAAACTTTTCATCCCTGCACGCAAAATATCAAGTGTGATACATGTTATCATTTTGATCTTAACATAGCTTTTTGCTAATATTAGCAATATAGTCCGACTCCATCAGGATCCTAAAAGAATACTTTTGTTTTATAGTTGGAAATTATGCAGCAATAAATTCTTCTTTCTTAAAACTGTAATGAGAAGCAAGTATCGTTGCAACCATGTTATGATAACACAGTGCATTTTTTATTGTATCTGGCTCTATATTTCAGTAATACCCAGATCCAAATGTGCTTTTTTTCCTCTATGTCTAAATAGTACTTGGAGATCAGGATGGCCATAATGATCAGAATGGTCGTAAGAATAAGCAGAACATTTTTATTGGTTAGAAAGAACTCAGGTCGGTTTTTAAAGGTGTGGTAATCCATACTGGTTACATTCAAAGGATTAACATGGCTTTCTGTTGAAGAATTATCCCAGCAGGTCCCCAGGTCAGCCAAGAACAATATCTAGACAGATTTGCCAGTTTGGAATGGTTTTAAGTGTACTTTTTGCCCACACTCAACCTTGTTTTAACTTTGGTCAAAGTCAACCATTTCACTGTTGTGTAGTTTACAGAGAAAATGTGTGCAAATCACACAAATGTATGGTTTTGAGTAGCATATTCATTAAGTAGGTGGTTATCTATTTTGGCAAGTTGCATGTGTTGTCTATAGATTTTTTACTTAGGAAGTAAAGGATTTAATCTAATTAAATGAGTGGGATGTTGTATCAGTGAGCATTGTTGGCAAAAATACTTAAAAACAGACCTGTAAAAATTGCAAGTGTCTTATTCCAGACATAATGGAAAGAGGGGATAGGGCTCCTGCATTAAATATTTTGACAGTTCCCAAAAATTCTTCTCATATATGGCAGCATGTGGTCTGAATCCATGTTGTCACCACATTTAGGGTGTGTCGTAGGGTCAGTTAGTTGTCTACATATCTACATGTGTATAGATGCTGAGCTACTACACCACACATGAAGTGCTCAGGTGATTTGCTGGTCAGTGCAGACCATTTATAGTTACCCTCAGGTATAACAGTGGTCATAGTTTGGGATTGCTTCTTCAGGTTATATATTGTTTAGTATTTCACATAAGCTTAAAGTGAATATTTCTTTTTCCACTGAGCATTGTTTATGTAGTTTCTTGCATCACTTACCTGATGTGCTACCTCCTAATTACTATCATTCCCATCTGCCATGCCTATACCTGTTTGTTTCTTCAGGGAATCAAGAAAGCCGCTGAAAGGCTAGAACAAGCACTGTAATTGTCCCCCTTTGCCTTTCACAATCTCCTGGTTTTCATGGATTGTTACAGTCTTTCACAGATATCTTTGTACATCTCATGTCTTTATTTCCTGGAAAAACTGGGTTTTGAAATTCCTTTCTGAACACTTCACTACTAGTGTCCATTGTTGTTGGACTTTACCAGTTCCAAAGAAAGAAAACAAAAAAAGATCCCATTACTTGTGTAGTCCTGAAACAACAGAAACTAGACACTTCCGTAACCAGGATCCCAACCAATTCCTCCAAGTAAGCAGTAAGGAAGGATATCATCATCATCATCATCATTCTGCTGTACTCAAGACCACACCATCTGTTTCCTCAGATTCATACTCTGTAATCTAATGATCAAGATCAATGTACGTTATGATTTTGCTATAGTGACTGAACAGCCAAGCGAGTGGCACAATGCATCCCTGCCAAACCCCTTTCCTCATGTTGGACCATTTGGTTTTGTACTACCTTTTATTATTTTGACTGCTGGTTTCTGCTTGTAATAGGGAACTGACAAAGTCAATCCCCAGACTGGCAAGCTACATTAAAGTTGTATAAAGCAGTCTTTAACTGAACTGTATGACTTGCAGGGTAAAGTTTGTGCTTTTTCATTGATTGCTCTGCAAGGGAACGGTGTTGTTGTGTTTCATAGCTGGAGTTCAGCAAATAGTATAATCTTCATCTTGTGAAAATGTGCACAATAATAGGTCTTTTTCTATAGCCCATTACTCTTGAAATGTTCCTGCAATCATCTTTCACCTACTCACTCGTTTCAATGCAGGTTCTCTCTCATCTATCCCACTCTGTGCGAGCTATATGTCCTGAAGGCTCTTTCCAGCCATTGCCTCCTTCTTTCTGAAGGCTCACCAGTTGATGCAACAGCAGTGCACATCTTATGTATACCTTCACACACTCCTTTTTAGGTGTTTGTTATGCTTTAAACACCTTTGTGCTGTCCCTTGGACTTTTTCCGCCCCAGGAGAGAAGTATTGCAAAAGCTTCTAATGGCAGGTTAGAAGCAGAGAGCTTCCTAATTCACTAACGGTACAGCATGCACCTCATTACCTGATACTGATGTATAGTAACCGGTGCAGACAGCATCTTCAGTAGTAGGTGATTCTGTAGCTCCCATGCTAAACTACTGTCTTACTCATACATTATTGCTCTGTGTTAAGAAGGATGTTAAGGCTTGCCATGGTTATGTCTTGCAACCTCCCAGTAAACCCCATGGTTTAGGTTGGCGAGTATTTCAGTACATTTCAAAAAGCAATGCAATTCTTGAATGTTCTGTCTTCTGCTTGGCCATCCTTGATCATAATTCTGCTAGAAGCACTGGTTGACAGCAAACTGTTGAGACTATACAGACAAATGTTCTTTCTTCAGCTCAGGTGGAACACTCTGAAACCACCTAAAATCAGTTGCACAGAAGCCATAGTGAAAAACTGTGGGTTGCACAGGAGTCTAATGGCTGCTTACACAGAGTGTCTCCACATTACATATAATTTCAGTTAAGAACTGCTTTTATTAGTAAGTTCTGGTTTGACAGACAAAAAAGGTGATTCAATTGGATGGTAGGGAACACTACAGCTCTTCTGTAATGAATTCATTATTAACACAGCGAGAGACAGAACCAAGCAGTTTCAAATTCACAAATCATCTGTCTTTTTACTAATATCTGTGAGTTTTGGCACCCTAAGAGCAGGCCTCATGCCCCTGGAGAGATTCTTTCATAATGCTCAATAATGCATCTGTTATTATGAGAAGGATGTTGAGAGTTTTGAATACAGCAGCCCGGCTGAAGCAGCTGTTGCTTCAGAAACAGCAAAAGCAGAAAAAAGGACATTTAAAATTTTAAAATATATACTCCCATGTGGTCTATTTCTCAGCTCAAAAAGGGGCCTTTGCATTGCAGCTGCCACCTGTCTGCAATGGGGGAAGCTTTATAAAGGGCTTTGCACTTGGCTGCTTGTTTCAGGCCACAGCCAAAGCCAACTGTAAAAAAAAAAACCATTGTAAGGAGTGAATTTAGCTATTCCTCCCTGCTTATATTTTTCATGACCCTGATCTTCTACAGGGGCTGGCAGTTAGAGAGTGACGTGGTAAAACTTGGCCAATGAAATGACTAGCAATCTCCAGAAACAAATAGAAATACCTGGCTGATGATAGGTATTTGATTCAAGGTGCCACAGGAAACAATGATTATGATTTCATGGGAAAATGAAGTGTTAGTAACCATAGCGGAGGTCTGTCTATCAGCCAGGTTATGATCCTCACCCTGCAAAGGGAACTGCTGTAGGCATCCATCAGGTTTCTCACACGGTGAGAGAGTCCACCTGATTGCATATGATGGCAACACTGAGGCTAGTTAACAAGTTTCTTGAAAGGATCCCAGGAGACAGTCCTATGGATAAGGCTTCCAAAGACTGTACTTTTTTTGTGTACAGCTTAACTGCCCTATTATGTGCCTACTACTGCTTTTTCTGAATGGCAGATATTTACTGTGGATTCTAACTCAGCTGTGACTTCTAAGTGGTGCAAATCAGTCCTATAGGAAATCTTGTTTTTAAAGCTGTTTCATATAAGATTTTATATCTAACTTCTTTAAGTACAGAGTGGAAAAACTGAACCATAATTCATGCAATAGTTCCCTTTCTCTTGAAAGTGTTTTGAAAGTGTAAATCAAAGGTGAGATTCATATAAATAAACCAGCCAGTGCCCATTAACACAGTGCTGGGATTCTGGATTTGCCATGCTGATGTACAGAGCGCAATTTATTG
This sequence comes from Urocolius indicus, assembly GCA_013401255.1. Classification (NCBI taxonomy): domain Eukaryota; kingdom Metazoa; phylum Chordata; class Aves; order Coliiformes; family Coliidae; genus Urocolius; species Urocolius indicus. The sequence continues at coordinate 567,726 of WBNH01011266.1, read as the reverse complement.
TAATGTCTTTCTAGCCATTTCTAGAATTCAAGAGCAAGTATCTTGTGCCTATTGCATATTATTATATCTTCCTTGACTTCTCCAATTAACACACATGGCCGTGCTTGAAGTTATGGCTTTTACAGACCCACGTGGCTTTATAGAGACACAAATTGCAGCCCCCTCCTCCCCAAAAAAGTAAGGGGAAGGAAAATTTACAGTTCAGCCCAATACTGTGTGCCAAAATCTAAAACCAATTTAAGACAACTTCTTAATCCTACTTCAAACAGCACACTCAACTTCTTAGGCCAGAAATGTTAGGCATTTTTATACTTCCTCAAACTCTCTGAAAATAAGTTAGTTTTGTTTTGTTTTTGTTTTTTTTTTTAAATCAAACAATTATTGGAGGAAATGATGGACAATTTTCATCTTGTTTCAGAGCTGCCAGTTTTCAAGATATTCCAGCTCCTGGAACATGAATTAGAATAGATTCTTAATTCTTGTTTTAGTTTTTAAAGGTAACTTCCTTGTTCTTCTAACTGTGGAAAGAAAAACACAAATGTGAACCCTTAAGGCTAAAAAAGTTGAAAGCAAATTTCATAGTACTACTCTAAAACTGTGATGGTTAAAGTTAACTCCTTCATTTTGGGGACCTAACTCATGATGCTATAGCTGTGCCCATATTGCTGTGTAATAACTACTTTCTGGAATCAACACAGAAGTAATACCTAAACTGAAATGGTTTAACTATAGATTCTATTGGCATATATGAGAAGAAAATGGAATCTATGTATGAATTATGGTAGTGACTGATGGCAATGTTTGTACATGAATTTCTTAACTTACACGGTCACTATCATGGAGAAGATAGTAGAGATAAGTAAGATTCCTTACTTGCTGGGGAAGGTTTGGAATTTTCAGCTGTTTATTCTTCCTTATTAGTCTCAACTCTTTCATAATTCACGGTTTCCTTTTCTTCCTAATCCCTTCTAATGTTAACCTATGTTGATATCATGTATTTGAAACACGGATTCTAATATGTTATGTGTTATGTGTTATTCTAATGTCTCTGCTTCTTATTCTATTTGTTTTTACATCTCTGTATGTGTACATATATATATACACACAGACATACATATAAATATGTATGAATATGTAAATATGTAAGTCTCTTGCTATATACATATATAAATATGCCTCTCTGTATGGATGCTTGCATTTAATTGCTGTGAGATTCAGTCAAAAGTACCTCAATATATATTTCTGTAATTTTTGCCTTTGTGTACACATCTTTCCTCAAAAAGTAAGTATTTAGAAACATATGCTTGTGTATGCACAAACACTAAGAATTGTGCAAAATGAGACAGCATCATTTTAAGAATAAACTGTGGAAAAGTCAGACTGTTGTCCTAAATATTTTTGTATAATGTGTCTGAAAAAAAAATAATCAAAATTCCATCGTTGTAGAGGTATATGCACAGGTTTAATTCAATGAAGTGTGCATAATCTCATTACCATTTCTGGATTGTTGATCATTAGTTTAATATGGATCTATGTTTTTCTGGAATTAGGAATATATAGTAATTAAATATTCATATGGATGGATGCGCATTATATGGAGAACATTTGATCTTTGATTCTTTTTCTATGTGGCATTTAAATCCATTGTAAAATGGCCTTACAGTTGAAATGCTGATGTAACTCTAACTTAATGTATAATTGTTCGTTTTAGTTAAAGCTGAGGATTGGAGGGGTTGTGCTGTTTTGCTTTTTGCCCTAAGGATTGCCTAGAACTTAATCAGACTTGCCGGTTTATTTCCATATCAAAGTTAAGTAGTAAATATTTTATTAACAGATGTCTGCATTAAAAACTTCCATTTGGATGTCAGCCCTCAATACAAGTCTTATTACAGAATGACAACAGCTCCTGTTCTGCAATTATAATTTTCATTGTTCTTGGACAGGAACCCACCAGTGCCCCACTTATGAATGTGCTTACATATTTCCTCCAAGGAATAACTGCAAAACAATCAGAGCTGATCTAGATAGGACTCAGAGTTGCAAACTCACAAATCACATTTGTCAACATTTTCCATCAGTGCCTGAGTTATGATATGATCTAGTGCTATAATGACACAGGGATCCTAATTAGTAATCATCCATACTGTGAAATTGGAATTCCAACATTGTGGAAAAGTGCAAAAAACACTTTCAGATGAGTTGATTAAGTGTGCTGAAGGAGAATATACTGTAGATAGTCTCTTCAATATTGCAGAATGGGGTTTTACAAGCCAACATGTGGAAGAACTGTTTGTGTTTCAATAAAAAAAAAAAGATGAAGGAAAAAATCAGCTAGAAATTAATAACAGTTTTGGTTTTATTGGAGCCATTTTGGTAAGGAATACAGAACCTGCAGAACCGTGATACTCTGGGATAGTTTCTTTTATTCATTTCACAACCTTACTGTACTGTTGCATGTTCCTTCTGTATTGGAGTACAGCAGTGATTTTGGGAGGCTATCTAAACAAGGCTTCCAGATTAATTCCTCTTTAGAAGTGTTTTTCCTCTCTGAAAACAAACATATCAAGTGAAGCAGCATCCCCTGAAGAGAAGAAAAACCATAGAATCACCTCAGTTAGAGACTACAGTAGCCAGTTAAGGAATTTATTTTATGCTCCGGAATAGAAGCTGATTTCATTCTCTGTGAGTGGAGATTTATTCAATATCATTATACTCTCTAGAGCTTTAAACAAACCAGCTTTAAATGTTTTAAATGATTGGCTTTTATCACTTCCTTTGGACAATATTTTAATTGTCTAATTGATCTAACTCTGAATTTTCTTCTGATATCCTGCCTGAAGTACTTAACCATGTATCATTATCTCTTATTCTACTGAGTTAAAATTCTAATAATAAACCGTGTCAATTACTGTTGCCAGGAGCTGTTGCTTCAAAAGTTTCAGTAGAGATCATATAGGTAAAATCTTCCATCAATAAAGGAGATCTCATAGGTATTAAAGCATTTGGCATTAAAAATATATATATAGTTCACAAATCATCTCAGTTCTTAAGCCAATAAAATAACACCTAGTTCAATTATAAGCACTCTATCATTTATAATTCATGCAAAATGGAAGATTGATCTAATGATAAAGAAGATACGCTCCACTGGTAGCACTGTGGGTTGGGATGGCTAGTGGGAAAACCTCCTGCTGGATATTAAAACATTTGTCAGCAAGTGCCATGATTTATCTACGAGTACTGTTCATCTCCTGCAGCTGTGGGCAGAAACAGGTCCTCTCTGTTCTGGCAGTCATCAAGATTCATGATTGCTCTGTCTGATGACCATGGGAGGTTAGAAAAGCAATCCTGCTTTAATGATGAAAAGGGTAAATGAGATAGGAAGCCTGACTGATGGAAAAAGGAGAGAGCTAGGAAACAACATGATTTGTAGCAGACAGTAGACAGTAGATGGGTCTTGACTGTATTGGCCAGGTGAAGTTTTGGGAATATCAGATATGAGTGCAAAGATGAAAAAGCCAATGGCAGCTCACTGAAGATGGTTACGCTGGCTTTGACACTGGGGTAATCACGAATTAACTTACGGCTGCTTGACGAGAAACCCAGATGTACATATCCACCCTTATTATCCACATGCCACTGACAGGTCTGTTTTCACATGGGCTCTGATTGGACAGACACAGTCTGAATCCCGTTAGCTTAAACAACCATGTAATTTGCATTGTTCTCAAGTTCAGTTTACAGTAAATGTTAGAATCTCCTTATTCTCTTGAATCTTTACCTAGTGCATTTTACCATGCTGTGAAGGAGTTCGCCTAATACTTTTTTTCTGTTCTCAGCAAGGAAGATATCATGTAGACCCATCCTGGGTGCCAGGCAGAAAGTTGTGTATGCCAGAGCAAGCAAGAATTGCTAATTTACATTAGACTTTCAAGTATACTTGCCTGTAAATCTTAACTGCCGCATGATTTACAGTGCTCTTCCTAGAAAAAGATTTATTTTGTAGAAATCCTACAATGGAAAGCAATATGTTGGCATGTACAGGTACAGTGAGTGGAGTGAATATTGGGCAACGTAGCAGGACTTTTTGGTGCTGTATGTTTGACAGAACTTATGACTGTAGTATATAGGCAGTTCTTCACGTCAGGTCTGCTCCCAGCTCATCTCATGCTTCAGCAGTTGTGGCTTGACTGTGAAAGATGCTTTGAGAAGCTTGTCACATAGTCATTTGGGATGGTAAAAGAATTCTTGGCATATTTTCCTTCCCATCGGATGGCAACATCTGCAGTAGAAAATGATTTCAAGTGGATTTCACTCATGCCTTCTACAAACTCTACTTTTAAATCTTCCTACAAAGAAAAAAAAATGTGCGAAATGCAAGGCAATTTTTATTTCTATTTCTATCCTCTCCAAAACTAGTAGGATGTTTGCAAAGGAGAGATGTAAATTACTCGAGATAAACAGCAGTTTTAAGACAAAGTCAGATGCTGTCCTGCCAAGTGCTGAAGTGATGAAAAGTGGACACTGCAGAACCATGAGTGTGGTTTGTGAAGGGAATCTAATCTGAGACAGTCTCAACAGATACAGAATATGCTGAACAGAATCAATTAGCTACATATTTATAAGCGGAGTTGCATTTATTCTTTTACTGTGCTCTGACAACTCAAGTAATGCCTCACTATTGAATACATACTTGTGAATACTGTTGCACATCCTGTTCAAGAGATTATCTTGAGGGCATGTGGTTAAAATGGTTAAATTAGTCACCATAAGAAATGACTGATTTTCCAAGGACTGAACAGCTCCGTAGTGTTGTAGGACAGGAGACATATGGCTGATGAGATTAGAGTGAGGAAATACCCTTTTAGTGCAATGTTTAAGGAGCCAAGACAGTGGAGCAGCCTATTTATTTCTGGGAAGTTTCACCAACTCACTATTAAGAATGAGTTCAAGTTCACCTCTCTTTGATCAATTAAAAATAATTGATATAAGAATGTAAATAGCCCCAAATAACACAAAATAATAAAAATAATTGCTTTAACATCTGGGCTTGGCAGAGGCATCAATGTGGGGACTGCATGCCTTACAGTACCAGCACTTTGTTATAGCTTTTTGCTGGGAAGGTGCAAGTGTGACAGTATTATTTTAACCACAGCACCTATAGATGGAAAGTCAGTTGTTTCCAGAATACTGTCAACTGTAACATGCATCACTGTACTTCTTTTCTGTTTTATATATTCCCAGGGTGGAAGAAAGGAGGAAAGCAAACCAAATGAGCACTTGAGCTTAGCAGAGGCAGCTGCTGTAGTCTCAAAGACAGTGAGAGGCAGAGAAGGAGTCTGGCCACATGCTGTGCTGCTGTCCTAACCAACAGTGAAGTCAGACAGGGCAGGGAGTACGCAAAACCTCTTTCTCAAGCTATTTGAAGTCTTTTTCATTCTAATACATCCCAATAAGCTGTCCTAGACCTTGTGCTACTGTCCAACAGAATAGACTAACTTTCTATTAGCTATTCAAACCAGATGGCCAGAGTAAGCAGTTCAGAATAGAAAAAAGACTGCTAAAAGAAACACCAAAATGGTACCATCCTTATGCAAAATATGCTGACTTTGTGGGCCAAGCATAAGACCTTGTAACAACAAACAGAACAAACAACAGAATTGTAAATTACTATCTGATAGGACAAAGCTGACTACAAATAAAATCACAACAATAAAAGGGACACTACTATAATTCTTCCAGCTTTTTTTCCACCTACTCGGTCACCTGGAAGGACAATTAATGTACACACACCCTCCACATTGCTCCAGCACTGCACTTCCATGCACGAAGCAGCTGAAATGCAGATCGTATATATTTCACTTCTGCTGGCAGCTTTTCACATCCCATCAAAGGCTAATAAAGCATTTTGGATGCTTCATCTCATTTGTTATCTTCCTGATGGCATTATCATTCCAGTCAGAAAGGCACTGAATTCAGCCACCTCTGTGATCACCCATCACTTACAGCCATGCTAGCAGGGAAAGCACATCAGAATTATGGTTCCCCTTCAAGTTCTTCCTCCTGTTGCTGTCACCACAGACCTACATACCCTTGTAGACTATGTGTAGCATGTTTTTATTTGAAAGAATGAAATGAAAATTGACAGGGTAGCTATTTTTCTTTCCCAGACTTTACTGTAAGGGTGGCCTTAGCACACTGGGAAGGGAAGTGCTCACCCAGTTATTTTACATGCTGCACACAGCCTGTGTTAAGTAGGCTTCAGTTGACAGCATGAAAACACTTGGACTTACACATCATTAATGCTCCACTAGAGTATATGGGCCTCTTCCTCTGATAGCTTCTGCAGAATAGAGCACAATATGACCACTCACAGACTAAAGCTGCCCACTGGAGGTTTGCTGTGCCAAGATTTAGGCTGTTCTTTTTCAGCACTGGCATCAAGCCTAACTGCACAGCAGGCTTTAAAATAGCGTAGAAATTGGTACCAGTCTTCCTAAGATGCCATACCCATGAGATTATTTATTAAAAGATTTCTATCTTGTTAATGATCTCAGAACCACCCACAGATGTTTTACTTTAGAATCTTTACTTGTAAATTGATGATTAGGAAGTAACACAAGGGATTTGTTCCAGTAAAGCACTATTTTGTCTTTAATTAATACAGGAATTTCAGGGAAAGACATTCCTATCTCTTCTCCTTAGGGGAGAGTGAGTCTTCATCCCACCATCAGAAAACTTTAAAACACAGCACAGTTCAGTAAATTTTGAATAGATAGGTAGTCCAGTTAGTTTGTTACTGTGATTTTTTGCTCCTTCTCCTCAAAGGTGGCAGTGAGATTCACAGATTTGAATAAAATAGAGCTCAAGGGCAAAAACAGTGTCTGAGCAAAGAAAAAAGTTTGAGAGGGTGGGACTCTAGCAGACCAGCTAGGTGTCATGCTGCTTTTATATGGTACACTCACTGTGGGGAACTGTTTATATCTACTGGCTGAACAGAAGGAGACCACTGCTCTGTGGATCTCACTGTAAAATAGCAACATTATCATCAGGCACCCTTCACAGTCTCAGACAGCAAGGAGGACTGCGGCAAGCAGACAAATTCAAGTCAAAGAGGTCAACAATACAAGCAAAGTCCGAGGTCAGTGGAGATTTATGAAAGATCAGTCTCTGGTGAACAAAGAGAACTCCAGTGCATTTTGTATGGTAGACATTTATGAGAAATTAATCTCCTTGAGTACTGCAGTGAATTTGATTAGTGAGGCTGTAGGTGGACTCTGCCACAGTTATGTCTCATAGCATGCTCTAAGGCCATGTTTTTCCAAACCGTTTGGATTAGGAACCCAGCAGGATCACACATGGATTCTCTTTGAAGACTTAGGCAAGGCAGTAAATGTGTGCCAAATTCTCCACCCAGATAGAAATCTAATGAGAACGGTACCTATCTTCAGGTGCTTAGTTTACACAGACTAAAATATAATTTGAGCCCTGAGAAGAAGTTGCTAAATAACTGACAGCTCAAAGGGATCTCTAAGGAGAGATGTCCTGGCTACAGTAAAAGGCGCGGTGCATTCAAGTAGTAAGATAAATCAGTGATTGTGTAGTGAAATATATGTTTGGTGAACTATATGTTTGGCAGACTCTTCTATGTAGTTAGTAAAAGTAAGTGATTTAAATCAAGGTTTTGGAAGTGGTAATGCTGTGTTCCTCATTTTCTGGGGATAGAGCTTGGGACATCTAAGCTAACATTTCTGCTTTGCAGATGTGGCAAGATCTCTATTGCATTAACATCTGTTCTGAGTGGAAATGTGCTATACATTGTAATTGCTTTAAAAAGTCAAGCCCTGTGCTGCTTAAACCAGGCAACCATAACAAGACAGCACATTTGGCAATTATGAAAGACTCATGAGTCTGATGAAGTGCAGCAGGGAATGCAGGAGGTCTTGTGGTGAAGGAGGGGAGAAAATGAAAGCACTCAATAGCAGCAATGAGCATTGCCTGTTCCTGTACAAGGCATATGGCTGTGTAATGAGAATCTGTACCATAATACACATAGGCATGCATGCCACATGAAGACTGCATAGGCAATTGCAGAGGAAATGGTAATTCAGGTACCTTCTGGTTGTTGAAACTTTACTTCACAAACTTAATGTCATTTTATATGTAGATTTAGGAAGATTTGACATTATTAATTTGCACTTCAGAACTCTCCAAAGGTAGGAGCTTGTTACATTAGGCACTGTGCAAACCTATAAAAAAAGATGGTCCCGGACCAGAGTTTATAATGTAAATGTAACGAAGCACTTCGTGAGTGGATATAAAAAGCATGTGAGACATGCTGAAAGAAAAATGTGTCTCTGAGATATTATAGTGATCTGTTCTGTCTTATATCAAACCTAAAATGCAGCAATTAATTAATAGTGGTAGAAGACTTTCATACCTTGTTCAGCCTCAGATTTATACTGACACTGAACAGGTTAAAGATCTTTTAATCATCAAAGACAGCATCCCTTTCCACAGTCATATTTTCTTTAATAAAAACTATTTGTATCATATTAAAAAAAAACAAATCACCTCCTAGTAGTTCACTGGAAGCAGGCAGAAATGTACCATAGGGTGCCTACTACAGGAGGGCTCTGAGCCTGGAGCCACCCAAAATTCAATAGAACTATCCTACTAATAACTTTGAAACCAAAGATTCTTGAGACCTTCTTAAGTTTCCGTATGAAATCCTGTCATGCTTTTTCTGACCAACCAAAACAACAAAGTAAAAGTCCATACAAGTCAAAGAGCTGCAGGAAAACCTGGTGCAAGTTGAAAAACAGAAATTCCAATGTTGGTGGGCGTCAGAGGTGGACTATTGTGAACTCTGTGACTATCTAACAAAGCAACCCCCTAACGTTCATATAGAACATGTAAACAGAGAGCCATGTCTGCAGCAATTGGACTGGGTTTCTTCTGTGAGGCTGTTATTGCTTTAGTCGGACCACATGCACAACAAAGTAAAACACATCTTTGTCTTTCTTTGGCCTTGCTTCTTTCAGGATTAAGTTCAACGTGGAGCCCATCTTTGGGGAGGTGACAAACAGAACTACATGCAGACTGCTTTCTCGTGTGTTTCAATGAGACTTTGTTAGCAACAGAAGAATTAAAAATTAATAAGGACTTTTATTACTTCTTTTCCTCTAATCCTGCTCACCTCGGCTTATGCCTCCTCAGCAAAAGGCCAGTCTTTTAAAGGGTGATTTAAAATGTGCACCCATAAAAAGAGAAGAGCAAAACCACACAGATCCTGGCTGTTAAAAACATACTTATCTATAAACTGTGCACTCCTCTTGTGTCAAATACCTGCTGTCTTGCTGAGGTCTATTTGTCTTGTACTGTTTTGTGAGCTATTTTTGCATGGAAAGAGCTGGTATAAATGATAGCTCAGAGAAGTAAATCAAGGAACTAGTTTCCTGATTGCGTTTACAAGACAGCTAAGGACACAGAGCCTTAATGAAGATCCTTTTTTTTTTAAGAGGAGAGCACCACACTCAAAGAATGGGGCATTCGAGTATCTCCAGATTGTCATGAACCTGTTAAATGAGATCCACATGCTTTGCTGCTGCTTCCCTGATAGTATAGAATAACTGAGGCTCCATGCAATATTCGCTTGCTACTCTCAAAGCTCTGCTTTTTAGCAGTCCCACAGTCCGAAGTCATTCTGAAGAAAAGTCATATTAGGTCATAGTAGAGGACTCATGAAGGCTCAGACCTGCAGCAGACTTGCCACGAGGCACAGGTCAGATAATTTGTACACTATGAACTTCAAATAATAATAAAACTGAGTGCATTTAAAATGCAGGAATTTCACTTCTTACAGGAGGGAGAATTACAGGAGGCTTGGTAATACCAGCCCCCTGGATATGGACATGATGACTAATGTATTTAATGCTCAGCAGTTCACCTCTGGGACAGCTTAAAAATGGAGGTATGTTAAGGTGCTATCCTTCCTCTGTGGGAACTTTCCCTTATCTTGAAAGCACTGAGTGATCTGTAAGATAAAACAGCTGGGAAATGTGTGTGGAAAACTAATATGCTGCTACTGAAGCTTTTGCAAACACTGGAGATGGGGGAAGTAAACTTCCCCTCTGCTCCTCTGGCTGGTGTAGGCAGGAGATCAGTAAAGACAAAGTTGTTGCTTGCAGGCAGGCTGTGTTGCAGTGAGCTAACCTGTATGCTTTGTACTAAGTTTAATTAAGTTTACCGTGTAATATTCATAGTGTGGCAGTAAAACACTTCAGTTTTCCAACTTTGCATCCACTGAGACTTTAAAAAATTCTGTGAATTTATCTGTAGTCATTTGCAGGGACATTTTAATGGAGAAAGAGACATCATTATAGATTTCTTTACCTCAAACAACAGGGAAGCAGGGTACCACTGGCAACAAACAAAGCCAGAAACAAGAGAAAAATTATCTAGAGGTCCAGGAAAATACAGTTCTGTCTAGAGAGAATATTTTTTGTTTAAAGCTTTTATTGTCTGAATTTTCCAACTGAGACTTCTGCTGTGTGAGAATGAGCTGCATATCGTGTATATTTGGGTTTTTGCCGTTGTTTTCCCAGGGATGTTTGGTGTCCTGAAGGAATATTCAAACTACAGATGGTGCCCAAAACAAGGAAATGTGGAATGTAGTTTGGAGTGTAACACAAATGGAGCGCCTGAGAGCATCCTAGTCTGCTCGTGCAGGCCAGGGGAGCAATGCAGTGTAGACTGTTTGCTATTATTATGTTATATCAAACTTTGCTGACAGACTGTTCATTTTCCTTTTCTTTCTCTCCATCTAATTTAATTAACTTTTGTATTTCCTGTGCTAAAGAACACTAAAGTGGAAAGACACCTCCTAGTTCATAGCCAATATATTTCATGTGTCACTCTTACTCTCCAGTAGCTTAAGTTGTTTTTAAATAACTATTTTGGTCTTGGATCTAAGAGGTTTTACACACAATCAGAGCTCACTTTTAACTAGGAGAAGCAAATTGAAAATAAAAAAAAAATTAGGTATTTCTCATGTTAAAGAACATTGAGAGTTACTGTATCATCTTTGGGATTTTTTAATTTTTTTTTTAACGTTTCTTTTGTTTGCCAGAAAAAAAGTGTATTGCCTAAAGAGGGACTAATTCTTGCTGTTTGCAATCCAATCCTGAGGCATCTACTATCTCTTCTGTGCTAAACTCCTTTACACTATGGCTGCAACAACCCAACCAACAAACCAACTGACCAAACATTTGGAACATAAAATCTTGTACAAAATATTGAGACTGTGTAAAAAAGAAACACTTTGTATTAAGATGGAAACACAGGCTGATGATTGTTTCAAAGACATTAAATTCTGAAAATACATCGAGTTTTCCCCAAAAGTTGTTTCAAAATTTTAAATAAAATCAAAACTTTCTAAGGTGAGGCATATCCAAATGGAACATTCAGATACTTTCAAACCCAGTTGTTTCTATTTCATTAAAGAATTTTTTGTAATGGGGAAAACGATTACCTAGGTATTGTCACAAACCCTCTTTCAGAACTCTTCATCCTGAAACCACATAGCCTATACCATGATGCAAGGAACTAGCTTATTTTTCTCTTCATCATCTACAGGTCATGACAAAAAAAGATTAAACAGGGAATATGATGTGATCTAAGCATCACTATTTTTATAAACTTTGTACAATCAACTTTAAAAATGCTGAAGCTGTATAATATTGCCTGTGTATGATTTAACACCTATGTGAAAGCAATGCAATGATAATGGAACCGAGTGATTTAAATGCAGCTAGTACATGAAATTGCTGATGTAGCAATGACATTCGCATATCTTGAAGATGTACAACTTCTGGAATACAAGTAATCAAATTTGCTAGATAATTTAATTCAGATGTTTTGTGGTTACTGGAAAACAAACAAAGACCACAAACTGAGAGACTGTCCTAAATATTCTCTAATGATTTATTAGGATAACTTTCAGCCCACATAAGTGGTCCTATAAAAGTGACTTAATAACTGAGATACAGAAGACAGTAAAACCAGACATTTTTGTCTTACAGTTCAGTGTAACCATATCCTACAGCAACAATCTGAAAACTCAAGCAGATGTTCTTTAAATAAATTGTTTCATGAAACATGCTGCTCTTTTCTTTTGAGAGGAAATGTCCTTCTGGTTGGGCTGTAATGGAGATACTTTACTGACTTCAATAATGACAGAAAGAAAACTATAACCGTATTGATAAAAACATGCATTTTAGTTCAAAAGCAATAATAGTAATAGTACTGAAGACCTTAGTGAGATGAAAATTTATTCCTTGGTAAAGCTCCATAGCTGTAACTGCAAGAATAGTGAAATGTTCAGTTAAAGACAATTCTATTTTACATTAAGAGCTTCACAAATAGACTGTTAAAATATTTCATATGCTTGTAGGTTGAAACAATAGATCCACTCAACACCATTCTTTGCCTCCAGTGCTTTTTGAAAATCCTTTCTGGGCAGGTGGGTTCCAGGATCTGTCAGCCAGATGGGTAGGAAATCATTATTCAAAAGGCTTTTTTCAGTTTTTACTCAAAAAGTGAAATTTTCAAAACCTTGCATGCAAACCCTAAAGCTGCAAAGTAGCCCAGGCAAAGCTCCAAGCATTTAATAGGGATTTTGGTTTAAGAAATTCATCAACTCTGCAGATCCTTAAAGATTTGTACTGTGCTGAGATGAAATCAAATCTCTGTCTGATTTATTTGCTACCCAAATATTATTGTCTCGAGAAACACTCTTTTGTGACATGCTCTTTAAGAATGACGGTCTTCTGGGTCCTGCAGAATGCAGTGGCAGTATTCTGATCAATTGCAATGGAATTCCTGGTATATACTCATCAAAAGATGACATTCACCATTATTATTAAGCAGACCATATATATGAATAATTCAATATCACGTTGTCTGTGAAATGGAGATGATATTTATGACTATGAAATTTATTTTCCCTGTATAGTAACAGTAACTTAATTAGTACTTCAAACATCCAGTACTGCATATCTCATTTTTCAGTATGTGTCACTGTTTGTAACAGCTGTCTGCACATGCCCATAGATACACCTCTGTAGCCTTTTCTTGCATCAGTCCTTTGACTGTCAGTTCTTGCTGGAAATTTCTTTTGACATTGGGACTGGGTTTTTTCTGTAAGTGTGCAAATTTTCATTTGATTTTGATTGTTTAAAAAGCACAAAAATGGCTTAGAACTCTGATCTATAATCTGTAGAGGCTGAATAAAGCATACATTGAAACTTCTCTTCATTATTTATTGACATTCATTTCTGCCTCAGGGATATGTTACATTTGGCAACTGATCTCTAGGTAATCTATTCAATGATGTCTCTGAGCCGTATGTCTGTGATTTGGGAGCATAAACATGCCATGAATATTAAAATAGAGAATTACACTGAAAACAACTGTTATCAAAGGTGTAAAATGATATAGGTAAATTGCTATCAGGGACTAAGACTCCCCCTGGAAAGCTGCTGGAGAATATGTAAGAAACAAGCATCATCAGACTCTCAATTCTTGTAATGGAAGTACCTCCTAAAAGTATTGGTGTTTGCTTTTTACTTAAGACATGAATGAAAAATGACTTGCTTGTATTCATCAGGAAAGCATGTTACAAATGATGTACCAATCACTTGCATCTGTGCTCATTTCTGTACATATATATTTTAGTGGAGCTATTCAAATGGAGCCTTTTCCAGAAGTAAAACAAAGAAATCCACAGAGATTTTTATTTCTAAGTAGATTCAGAAATTCAAGTGAGGAGAATTTCAAAGACACCCACAATTCTTGATGTAATATGCCTGATAAATGGTAAATTTGTATTTGATCTTTTGAAAACAACCTATGAGAGAAAGTTCAGAAAGCTCAAAAGCTTCCAAATTCTTTCCTGTAGAAACAATTCAGACTGTTTGGGGGAGTTATTTGTTTAATCATCAGCATCAGACATCTCTTTTATGTGTTTGGCAAATTTTTACCCTTATTTTTTTTTTTTCATTTGGACTTGATTAATTAGACCACAATGAAGACATTGGAATAAAATGGACTGGTTACTTCTTCCTTTGTTTGAAAAATAAACATTTGGTTTGAGATCACATTTTCCCCTTGAGTGCATGAGAATATACTTTATTGGGGTTTGATTTTTGAAGATTTATTTCCAAATGTCAAACATGTTTCTCTTTAGCTTGCTTTATTTACAGTTATGATTTCTTTTTATTGATCTTTATTATTTCAACCATGATCATGTTCATCAGAATATACTGTTTAGCAACTTTTAACTACTGAGCTGCCTGTTAATAGGATTATGAGAAAGTTGTCAAACTCATGAGGGAAACAGGAAAACAAAAACATGCCCTTTTTTTCCCCAGCAGTTTTAAATATTTCTGCCTCATGATACATAACTTGTACAATCATTAAAGAGTTCTGTGACATAACCATGTGAAATTATGAAAATATATGGGGTGAGAGTATTACAAAGTGATGACAACTGATTCCTAATTTCATCATTCATTATATTTCTTGTCTTTATGAACAGCTTGAGATAAGCTGATTTTTGTGGTTGGTATATTCATAGTTGACATGTTGCTATAGTTCTTGATACACATGTACTCTGCAAAAGATTTTAACTAGTGGAAATGCCTGTCTGAGCTAAATAAAATAATTTAGGACATACTCAACTCATGTAGAAATCCCTCTTCCCTCTCCTCCGCCTTTGCACAAGGAATAAGCCATGAGCCAAGCCAGGAAAACAAGTTTGAGGATGCTCCGTATGCAGAATAAAATGGAGAAAGATGGAGTGAAAGAATTAAAAAACCCAACCAAAACAGAAGTTGAGATTGTTTACCTCTTTTGTCTGGTTGATGAGCCAGGCTAATTTAACATTGTAATGTAAAGAGCTAGAGAGGAAGAAGAGGATAAGCCTCACCGGTGTCCTTTGAGAGGACACTTGCACTCCAAATTAAAGTAACAGCTGGAGTGGTTCTTGGTAATCAACACTAAGGAGTAGTTCTTGAAAGCCATGTTTCAAAATGCTATCTTCTTGCCAGATTATGCTTTATTACTGAATGATAACCGATATTCAAATACTGAAATAACAGTTGAGAATGGGCCTGAAATCAGTTCTCCATTGTTAATGTGTTCGTATATTTTAAGGGGTCTTTATGTATTTTATGGTGTGTAGCAAGTATTTCCACATTAAAATTTAAATACTTCACTTTCTATCTCTGCGGTTTGATCTTATTCTTATATCTTTCAGTCTTTCATTACATTACAGTTATCTGATAAATGCACAATTCTCTGTTTCCTTTGAAGTAGTGAATTATTATACAGTATGGACTAGATTATCCATAGATTATCTTCCATGCAGTACAAATCATGAGATTCTTGAAAGAACTGGGCAAACACTTGGAATCAAGCTGCAAGGTCTGGTTTAGTACTTGCTCCAAGATTATGGAAGTGAATGTTCCTTGGCTGGTTTTAAGAAGTATCTCTAGCCACAAGTGCCTGAAGGCAGCATATGAGCTAGAGTCTTCACAACATGCAACATTTCATTTGTTTTATCTGAAGAGCGATTTCATCATCTAAAAGCAAAAATTGTCCCTGCTCTAAGAATATTCAGTTCAGTACTAAAATGAATTTCCAAATTCCAAAATTTGCATTTTAATTTCGAGGTTTGGTGCTTATTACTATCAGCTTTAGTGATGGTAGCAAGGAGGATGTAATGTCCCAAGTTCCTTGAAATCATGTGGCCCTTTAAATGACATTGAAATTGATATTTAAAATGCTATTTAAATGGTATTACCCTTCACCTAAAAAAAGTTTCAATTTTCTAAAAGAAAGGCAAAAGTCTATGAAAAACTAAAGCAAATAAAAAAGTGCACAGCTGACTTCTGCTACGTAAACCTCATGCAAACATGAGCACATAGTGATTTAATGACTTGTACATTTCTCATATGATTTTTAAGATGGCTGTTGTATATCTGATTTGATATGAAATTGAATGATGCCTTGGCCTTCTCTGTATTCTGGTTACAAGGATATCTGGATAGAGAAGATGGTCTAAACCTGTTAGTATGTAGCCCCAGGATCACGTACAAGTGAAACACAGATGTATGTGTGAGACTACCTAATCTAAACAGCATGAAAAATAGTGTTTCCTATAATATCTCAAAAAAACCTTCTAAAATATAGGAAGAAAAAAAAATAAGTGAACCTATTTTACCAATCAGAAGTCTAAAGGAAGAGAGCTGTTGTCTGAAGGTTTATGAATCCTGTAATTCTATGTGTGGCTCCTGTTACTTGTTTCCTCACAGAGCATCATCAAACAGACATATGTATCAGAGAATAGATAATATAACAGATATTATAACAGAGGTAATATAACAGATATTCACAGAGACTGCAGTGAAAATAGATTTGAAGCAAATAGCAATGCCTCCACTGCTTTCTTCAATCTCAGTTTGCTATATATTCAGGTTTCCTTAATGAATACCGCCAGCAGACTGCTTTTCTGTTCCTGTATGGGACAATTGTTTAGAAGCTTATGGTCCATGCCCAGTTCCTAATAACTTTTTCCACTCCACAGAGAGTTACATGATGCCCTTAGGAAATATGTGATTCAGTCATTCCAATTCTCTTTTAATTATTAATTTCTCCTCTTCATTTATATTTGGTTGAACTGCAGAAAATCTCCAGTCATCACAGTGCCACTTCCATCTTCACAGCCTGAAATATTTATTAAAGTCATTAAGCTCCACTTTCGGTAGCTAATTACAACAAACTTATGTTTATGGAAACAAATCTAGCCATGAAGATTAAATTTAAAGGCGTGCTAAAAGCTCCTTGCCTTCGGAGATTTTTGTTTTTCCTCTTTTTAATTTGTCATGCTGATTTGTAAAGCTTCCTAGTTATTCTGTAATATTAGCACTGTTGATGATAACAGACACTGTTTATCTTGGAGAAGTGCCAGTATTCTAAGTACATCTCTAATTTGTTCAGACAGTTTTAAAGTCTCTTCAATTTAAATTGTAAGTTTAACCTGAAGACTTACAACAGCTCATTACAGATTTATATTTTGAATGAGAGTTTTTTAAACAAAATGAACCACCAGAATTCTTTGAAGTTAAGGGCACTGAACAAATTCTGCCCCTTTTATATAATGGATATCACCAATCCATATATTCAAGCAGGGCTTTCAGTGGATTGAGCATGTGGACTTGATGTTATTTAAAGGTACTTCATGTAGCTGATTTTGAGGCCACTGCTAGACCTAAATTTGAGTGTGTTTATTTACTGGGGCGGAGAAACACTTTACCATTGCTAAAGGCTCTTCTGGAAAGCCATCCAAGTTAGACCCCCTCTGAAGCATCTCTGGAGGACCATCTTCTTCTCCAGGAACTATGGATAGGCTACTGGGATAAGGTCTTTAGGCTGTGGTGTGGGATGTTCTTCAGTCTTACACTGTCTTCCATAACAAAATCTTCAGTAACAAAGTCTTCCCATGAAGAAAGAAAAATGTGTTTTGGCTATCATAGCCAAAGTGCTAGCTACTTGAATGCTAACTCTTACTCACTGAGAGTATTTACCTTCATTTCTACTTATAAGCCTTTCTAGAAGCTGTCCCCAAAAGTATCAATGTACCTATACAGTGAGTCCCAAAGAAACGTTGCAATAATCCTATGTTCATAGGCTGTACAAAGGTTTCTGTGAAAGCTCTCTCTTCTCTCCAACAGAAAGGGAGCAAGCTCTTTCCCTCAAGAAAGTCTGGCCATAGGATTTACTGGGTATTACAGTTTGTTTATGGACATAAACAATATGAGACATCCAGATTGGATTTAAAAGCTTCTTGTATTGCTTTTTATTCTCTAGAACAAATTTGCTCTTCATGCACATTGACCAATTCTGTTGATCTGTTACACTCTGAGCTGGTCTGAAATTCTGCCTAGAAATAGATTTCAGCAAAATATGATTTCAGTCAGGCTATACTGGTTCACATCAGCAGAGACAAATATATTTGCTGTGAAGTGGTGTGAAATTCAGAGCGCAGTGTAAAAATTGTCAGTTATGTGGATTAACAAAACACGAGTCAGGAAGATTTTCTTCTGAATGAGAAAGGTAGTAAATTAATTTTCGTTAGTGATAGACTTTCACTTTTATTTCTTTAGAGTGTAGGATCTGGAGCATGCATAAAACTGAGCCCATTGTGACTTAGTAATGATGAGACTCCAATGCCGCCCTTCAATTTAGGGATATAGCACTTGGTATTACAGAATTTATGCCTTTCAGAGTTGTGTAGCAGCCTGAAAAATGTAAACAGCCTAGATATAAAAGAAAGCAGCAGATATAAGAAGACAAGGCATAAAGAAGTAGAAGTTATATGCTGAAATAGTAGTTTTAAACAGTATATTTCAGCCTGAGAGTCAAAAGATAGAAGCCAGAGATTCTTAAGGTGAAAGGCTTCCCATAAAATCATCCTTGCAATGAAAATATTGGTTCATTTTTTAAATGCAGTTTTGTCCTTCTTGACTTATATTTTGATGACTTTGTCTTCTTCTTTTTGTATAACCTGACTTTGCTAAATGCCCTGGAAAAACTACAAAAGAGTGTAACTCGAAGATGGGCGTGCAAGGCTCACTGCTGGCATCTGCTGGATGGAATTTCAGGTTTACTAGCAATGGAAATTTTGTCTTGACTTGTTTCTTGGCTGCCGTAGAGTCAGGATATAAAATGTTATGGTGATGTAGGGCAGAAGAATTCCTTTTTTGCACATACTAGGTCTAGCATATCTAGCACATGTGCGCAACAAGCTCCACCATTTCCACACTGACTGCTTTTCAAGCTAGAACATGCAGAGGACGGAATGCAAATGTCACCAGATAAGTGCTTCTAGGTTGGTGATTGCCTTAATCCTATCCTTTGAATTTAGAAAAATTTCTTCGCATTATTTTCATACTGTTTTAGAAAAATATTTGTGGGTACGCTTTGAGTTAGGTCACTTAGAGAGATAAGCCTGGAGCTGAACATGGAGTTCCAGAGAAATAGGAGTCAGATAATGTATCACAGCTTGATAGCCAACAGAGTACATTGCCAAATAAAACCAGATTTTGTCTTAAAGTGTTTCTGTAACTGCCAGTCAGTAAGTATGTGCGGAACTTGGGTCATGGTACAATGACACCGGACAGGGTTCAGAGAAGTAGGCGTATAGGCAGCATAGCTTTTTGAAGTGCGGTTGTTCAGCCACACCAGAGTAGCGTGTAGCACTAACCATTCCAAATCTACTTATTTCCTCTAGTATCCTAAAATATTAATGGTTCATTGCTGAAGATAGAATTACTTCATCATCTGACTTTCAAGTGTCATATTCCAAGACAGGGAATGTGTAGATGTACAACAAGTGTACATTCTGGACTTCCAAACTTTTCAGTTGCTCTGAAAATGAAGGACCATCTTCCCCATCTGAGGATTGCAGAGCCTATTCAAACTACAAATACATTGAAGTGCACTTCCAAAAGTGCTTAAAATCCTTAAAAACAGTGGTTGAGGTCAAGTTTTTTAGTGTATATTAATCAAACACATCTATTAAGTTGGAAAGAAACTGGCTTATTGGATTTTTATGTTTCAAAGACTATCTCTCCCTCTTGAACACCAGCACTTCTTCTGTCTTTTTTTAGACAAGAGTGGACAGTGACATATTTTTCTAATGTCACTCCATTGTGAGTGACACTAAGGCTGGAAATTCTCCATTTAAAGTATCTGTAGAATCAGTTCCTTTTGGATTTTTTGTTTTTTTTTTTTTTTTACCTGATAACAATGATACCTTCAAATGATACCATTAAGCATACCAAATTAGACTTTTTCTTACACAGCTTACCTAGGACTGTATCTAACTTTTTCTAGGTCTATCCTCTTTTTCTACCTTGATATGTTGTTCAGGAAAGATTGAGGTAACATGATGCCTAGGATTCTGATGAGCTGATCAAGGCCATTTGCAGACATATGTATTGCATATGTTCAATTCTGTTCTACAAGATATGAACAATGGATCCCATGCATTCAGCATGCATGGGATCTAACGTGTGCACACTGCAGAGGTGTTCTGTGTGAGCACAGTAAATCCAGATTACTCCGAACTTACTGTATGTGTATAAATCAAGGACACATCCCAGACACATTAGTCTCACTGCATTTCATTTTGTCTGGGAGAACCTGGACAGAAATATGGTAGCCCTAAGCTTCCCACATTCCACACTCCACACACACATGTAATAGGTTCATGCCTTGAACCCTTAGTCTCTCTTGGGCTTTCTATTATTGTTGATACAACACATAAATCTCAGGTTAAGTGTTCTCCTGACTTTGCAGTTATTTGCGATTTTCCTATAGGCCCAACAGCCTTTAAATCCTTCCGAGTCGCTTATTAGACTTTTAGGTGGGAAATAACAGACGCCCCTTGATTTAGAGCAGAGGATGATTCAGTAGAAATCTCTTCTCTGTGTAATGCCCTGGTATCTGACAAACCACTCCAAGTGATTTATGCAGATGTTTGCATTGTTCTCTTTGTTTAATGTTCTCTCTTGTTTTGTTAGCCAAGTTGCTTTGGTATTTATTAATTGAGAGTTGTAAGTAATTCAGTTAATCTAACACTTGATCAGCATTTTCAAATCAACATTTGAGAGGGAACATGGCCTAAGGCAATTGTTATTTATTCTGGTCAAGTAATTCCTTACTGGGCTGTTTAAACAGCAACATGTTTTCTGTAACCGTCAGGCTACCCAACTTGGGAAAGGAGTTTGCAGAAATCTGCCTTTCTGTTTCTTTAAAAGTTTAGCTAAGTAGACTGCTTAGTGTGATAATCATAATCAAGAGTTAAGATGGGCAGATAGCAGCGTAATTAAGAATATGCAACACTGCAATATAAAGCCCAGCCATCTGGTAAGGATTAGATTTTCTGGTTATACAAAATCATGAAGACAGAAACCATTTTGACAGATCTGATAGGGAAAAGAAAGATGAATACATTACCATTTAAGCTACTCTTGTAGCACTGAGAAATCCTGTAGCGCTTTCCACTTAAAATATTTCAACATCAAAAGTAAAACATTTGGCTCTCGGAAAAGTTCTCATATTTACATGTATCACCCATTGCTAAATTCCCCCTTAAGTATTTTAAGTATTTTATTCCTCTGTGGAGGAAATATCGACTATACTGCTCACATTTGGATTTTAGGAGATTTCTTTTCTCTGTTTGGAGTTTTGAAGTGTGAGTAAGTCTGACTTGGTATTCCAAAAAAAGTCCAATAATATTGAAGTTCCATAGCAGAGTTGCTTCTGGGCAGCCAGTAAGGAAGAATTTAGAATAATCTCACTGAAATATGAAAGACTGAGCTATAATAAAAGCACTGTGATAATTCAGGGGCTAGCATATACAAGCCACATTTGTAGTTAATAAACAACCAAGCTTTAATCACTGCAAGTAGATTGCTCCCTTTACACCTATAAAAAAAAAGTGCTTTGAAAGTTAAGCAGCACAAGCACTTAGTGAAAACTCTGACATTACAAAAGTTACACCTTGTCAAGTTTATCAACAAGGTAAAGCCATAACACAAGCCTCTGTTCTCCCTTTTCTTCCTGCTCCCAAGAACAACAACGTGCACACTACCAAAGCATTAAGCTCTTCATTTAGTGAATTCTTCGAGTGGGTTTTTCCTGGACCTAATAAGGCAAGTGTCTGCAGCTCCAGAATAAAGTGGGAAACTGAAGAAAGCTTTGAATTTCAAACATCTTTCAGTGAGGAATTAGTTTTAAAAGACATACAACAATAAGCCATGAAATAAGTCCAGACACCATAATTCAAGGATAGAATGTGCTATGAAACTGGCAGGCATCCAGGCCAGAGCCAGGTGCCTGTTTTGGATTAGATTCAAGTGGCCTTAGGCCACCTACAGAGCTTTCAGGTAAAATCTGGAAGCTGCTCACCTCAATATGCCCTACCTTACTTCTATTTCAGGTACTTGTGAAGGATTCCCAGATGGCTGGCCCTCATCCAAAACAATATGCTTTCAGATCGCATTGTCTCTATGCTGTGATGAGGCAGGTACCAGAAAATATGCATCTGGAAAACAGAGACTGAATAAACTACTCATTTGCCTCAGTTTGCTATGAGGATGTTTTACCCATGAGAAAAGCATTTATTTCTTGCTGCTTTTGACACCCTTAGTGTGTGGTTGTAAATGAGCAAGACACAGTATATCAAAGGGACACTAAAGGTAGATCCTGAAAAAAAAGAAAATCTTGCAACTTGGATTATTACACATCTTGAAAAATAAAAGCACTTTGTCAATGTATTTCATATTTTACCTGTCACATTTAACTCCATTTTACTCTGGATCATAAAAAATAGGCCAAGATAACTCAAGCTGTAGACTTTAGCATGTAGGTTCTGACTGCAAATAATTTTTGCTTGACCCTGGCTAAGTCTTAGGCATGCGATGCCTTCCATAGTCATCTGAAAGGTCCTGTGCGTGTCCTAGTACACATCATGCAGTATGTGACTCCAGTTTCATACTGTGAGGGCAGTAGGCAGTGCTAGCTGGTCTGGCAGCGCTGGAGTCAGCGCATTTCTTCCTGCGAGATGCAACTCAGTAAAATTATCCTGTAAGCACTGGTAAAAAATAATCAGGTTACCCTCAAACAGACTAATCAGTTTCAGTTATGAAGCTCGAGCACAATGTTGCAGTGTCTGCCTTGCCAAGGTTTAAATCTCATTTAAATTCAAGCTAAAAAAAAACCCTGCTCTCATTAAAAGTTAAATGATTGAAAAGGCCATGAAATCGCTTTTATTAATGTTACACTCTTAAAGAGTTCATCTGTGGAGCAAAACAGCAGCACTCTCACAGTATTTGCTGTTTCTTAAAGGAGAGGAAGGGAAGGACTTTGATTAGAAGGCACCTCTCAACAAACGGGAGCATGTACCTAGCATTAGACTCATAAATAAGGGTTTGCTGATTAAAGCTGCAACCTGCATGACTCCAGTTTACATGAATATTCTATTCTACATTCCTCTTATTGTAATATGCTTAAAAATCACTTATTTGATTCTCTCAGCTACCTTTACATTCTTGCTCCATTGGAAGACTTATCTTAATACGCAAGTTCAGAATTACCACCATAAAGGTCCAACTCTACCCTTATTGAATTCAGATGAAGAGGGGCTGTTAATGTCAGTGTTACAGGCGTACAGCCTAAAATGATTTCATTCCTTTTTCTTCTCAACATCCCACTCTATTGAAAATAGACAAAAATCAAACACTTTCCACTCGGTACACACACAGAGTAAAATATTATTAAATGTTGTCACAGCAACCAGTGCAACACTAAGTTTGTAAAACAACTGTTTGACTCCTCAACACATTGAAATCACTTTGGAAATCAACACCAGAGTCAGGGAATAGTTTTGTTTGCAAATTAGGAATGCAAAGAAGGCTGTGGTAAATTAAAAATTG
Source organism: Urocolius indicus (assembly GCA_013401255.1). Taxonomy (NCBI): domain Eukaryota; kingdom Metazoa; phylum Chordata; class Aves; order Coliiformes; family Coliidae; genus Urocolius; species Urocolius indicus. The sequence continues at coordinate 544,162 of WBNH01011266.1, read as the reverse complement.
TAAGCTGAGCTCTTGGGATAGGGACCAATTTTCTGTTCAGCATGTGTTCAGCACCTAGCTCAAGGGATCCTGTGCAACTACTGCTACCATATTCTTCGTCTGTCATCGTCATCTTTTGGCAAGAAAAATAGTGGTAAAAAAATCCTTCTTTGCAAAAAATAAAATGTAAGTCATAGAGGTCTTGTTTTCCTGGAGAAAGAGTATAAAGCAAGTTAAATATTTAGAGTTAATACCCTTATACAAAGCTGTGAAGTGACTGCTCATTGCCATTGTGGTGCAAAATAGCCTACAAGTATTGAGAATCTGGTCTTCAAAAAACACAGGGTTCCAATGTCTAACACAAACCCCACTCTTGTTATGGTACAAGAGCTTGAAGTCTTTCAGTGCACAGTAAATAGACAGGGCCGTCTTTGTACAGTATTGCATGGTGCTCTAAGCCCTTTCTTATAGAAGCAAATATGGAACAGCTCCATAATTCTGTGGGAGACATTTTCCTGTTTGATTGCCAAGCTGCAGTTAAAATTCCCACTGAGAGGACCATTTTGAGTAAGAAAGAGATGAGGTGGTGGGTCTGGGCAGACAACTACAAAGGGAAGATGAACACATGCTGAATCAGAAGTAAAAGCACCTAATTTTCATAGGAAATGGGCTGATACTGAATTGAAAATGGTAAAGTACTTGGGGGTACGCTGCAACTGTTACGCAGAAGGGACTGAAAGGGCTCCTGAACTTCTTTGCGATCTATGTTCCCAGCAAGAAAGCCGAAGTAACAAAGGCTCATTGATGTGAAAAGGGGGGGAAATCTTTAATAGAGGAATCCCAGGAGCCAGCCAAAGAAGCATTATCTTGTATTAAAAAAATCTGCAAATAATGAAATTCAGAGGAGAGAGAAGCCAATTTTCTTCTTTGCTTGGCCCATGAAATTAGTAGCAAATAAAAGAAGAAACACATGTAAAAAAGACTGGAGATTAAATTTTCCCAGCAACATTCTTCTCAGGGTATGTTACTCAAAGGCATACAGAGGTCCATGTTCAGAAATGCTGATCAGGTTCAGTTTCTCTTGATCTCGACTGGAGTTGTAAATTCTTAGTACTTTGGCAAATTAAGTTCCTAAAGTGCACTTGAAATTTTCATTCCAGAACTCAAAACTCCCACCTTGAAACTAACTAGATACAAGCAGGAAAACTGTCACCAGAGATCTTATTTTACAAAGCAATGTAAACTGATGCTAGCACTTGTGGGAATAAGTCACATCAGCAGAAGTTACCTTTCCAGTCCAGAAATAAAGTGAAAAGCAAGATAATGTTTCAGGCTTGGGTGAGATGAAGCAGCACTACTAGTAGTTGGGGAAAAAAGAATAGGTTTTAGCCCCTACTTGATGAAGCAAGTATGTTTTGTTTACAGAGACTGAAAGAAGAAACAATAAGAAAACAATGTGGTATCATTTCATGCCAATGCCATTTGTTTAGGGGGCAGAGTAGCCTCATACGTTCTTATCATGGAAGATAGAAGTTGAAACTTCCATATGGATTTTCTTTCTTGGCCAGGCTTATCCTTTTCTGGGGTGCAGATGGCGGCTGACTGTAACAGAGACTGGGCTTTCCTTCCTGCACGTGATGCCAAAGTATGTCTGAAACCCATAGTAATGTCTTAGAAGTAGTTTGCAGGGGTTTAAATATGTCTTTGTGACTCCGTAGGCTACGCAGCCTTCCGGGTATAGTGCAGATCAGTATTTATTAAAAGCATTTTCAAAGTGGATCTTTGAACCTGCTGGACTGCATGGTTTCTCCCATGCCATTTCTGATCCATTGTATAAATACAAAGTTTGGCACGTGCACAACATTATAAACTGCGTAATTGTTTTTATTAGAGTTCTGTTAGTTTGGAGGTACCTGTGCTTTAATTACACCTGGCAAGTTTCCAGAAAAGCTCTTCTAAAATGCAGTGCTCGCAAAGCCTTAGTCGGGCCACCCACAATGACAGCTTTTATTTTTCTTCTATTAGTGATGGACATTTTCATTTAATTTTCGTCTGGGTGTGACAGAGCCCCCATGTACTGAGCTGCAGCTTCCCCCTGTTCACTTTTCAGCCACAGAGTGTGTCTGGACACTGTGGCAGCAACTTGTGACATTTGGATCCGAGCCATGTGAATGCTATTTGCGAAGTTTTTAGGTTGTCTTTCTTGCTTCCTCGGTCTCCCCTCCCCCTTTAAAAAATTGCCCGTGACACTAGAAATGCAAGTCAGTTAATCTCCTCTAAAATCTAAGCATTAGCCTACAGCACTGACTGCAAGAGAAATGCAGAACATTGCTCTGTGGAGTTTCTGTGTGTCAGCTGTAAGCACCCAGCATGGAGGTGGTTTTAGTTCCGCTCCTGAGCCCAAATCTCTTGTGTTGCAGGATAGAGCCAGTACAATGGTAACAAGTCAGCAGGATAGCTGGAACTTCATACACCATGCCAGAAAGTAGGATGTCCAGCTAGCACAAAGAAATGTGTAGAACTAATCAAATTAGGATGGACATGCTGTGCAATACAGAGAAATGCATGTAAGCAGAAAATTGTGTTTAATATTTGTAATCAAAAGCATTTATTTGGGACTGTAACAGCCCAGTGCTAAGTGCAAATTGGGTGAAGAAAAAATGTAAACATCATTTCTTTGATATCGTTGGGAGTTAGGGTACAAGCAGGAATGCTGGATCAAGCTCCTTTTCCAGTGGCTGTGATTAAAAAGCTATGTGAAATGAGTTTAGGGGCTTATTGACAGAAAATATTACTGTAAATGGTGGTGAAAACCTATTCCACAGAGGTTACTCTTTATTGCATGGAGTTTGCCAGAATTTATAGGATGCAAACTGAAAACTGTGAGTTTAGAGACCATTTGAGGAAATAACTTTGGTCCTAACACCACGTTTTGAGGCTTCTGCAGAAAGCAGAATTTAATGCAGAAACTGGTGAGACAGTGGAATTTTATTCTGTGAACTTTGAGGCCCTTAAGGAACAGGAATTAATGGAGGAACCACACTAAGTCAACCAGTAGATGTTTTTGTTACTTACACAGTTTCCATGTCAGGTGAAATATAGTTACCCATAAACAGAATAACCAGTGACATGGTATAGCCCATGCCATGTGTCACTGAAGAATGCAATTAGCCATCATGCAAAAGCAACTTTATTACAGTAGCTCACATTATAAACTGAGCACTGGTTAGAAACACAGAAATATGCTTTTGGGAACACACTAGGCCAGCATTTTTCCATTCCTTAGAATACTGTAGTCAGCTTCAGGTTTCACAGAAGTAAACGAAGAAGTCTTCATCATTGCTCTTTCTGAAAATAGCCTTTTAAAATCTGAGGAAGGGGGGAAGGGGAAAAGGGTGCAGTGTAGGAGCTGCGATGCTGTTACAATAGTATCTAGTACTTAAGAACTCTGCTCTGTGGAACAAGAGTACGAGCAAGTGCTAACACCATTCTGGCTGGAGGGGACGCTGACCAGCAGCCTCAGCCCATGAGGCTGTGGGATGTGTCCCATTCCAGTTGCATCCTCGTACCGTGCCTGAGGTGCTCCCTATGGCAGAGAGGTGTAGGCCACCATCTCTCTGTGTTTACAGCCTCCCTTCTGCACAAGGGATCTTCTTGGTTGAAAAGGTACGGCAGACTATCTTCTCAAGTCCTGAAGCTCAGCCAGGAGGAAGAGCTATGATCATGTATGCCAGATGAAAGGGTTTATCCTCTTCCTAAACTGTATGGTATTGCATAGACTTAGGTAACATATGAACAGCCATGCAAATATAATTTGATACCACATGACAGCCTCCCTGCAACCACGCTTAAACTGCGTGAACCCTTCCACAAGTTCTTCTCAAGTCGATCATATTTTGCTCAGCTAGAAGTTTTGTCCTGCTACGACTGGGTAACAGTTGCTGGACTCTTTAGCCAAATTACATAAATTTACAAAATGCTTTGAGATTGTTGAATGAATAATACAATAGGAGAGAAAAGCCTTCTTAGCAGTCATGGTATTTATGAAGCATAACCAAATTTGGAGCATAACTTCACTTTGGAGCCTCTTCAACATGGAACAAAGATGAACTTGATGGGTTTTGAAAACCACCAGCTCATTCTAACAAGGGTCATTTTCATTTGTAAAGAGGTTTCCATGAAGACTTCTCTGCAGAGTTTCACCCAGCATGTGGTTAATCATCATTCACTATAAATGAAGGGAAAGGGCTTCTGTGTTTCACAAGAGTAAACATCTTCATGAGAGAGTTAATATTGAGCTGGAAGAATGGTATAGAGTATATATATGTATCCCGAATAACCAATATGTCCTATGTCAGTTGGCAACCGTCACACAAATGGTCAAGAAGGAATGGACAGTTGCAGAAACTGAATGCTGAGTTAGCAAAAAATGTATCTGCTCTGATTCTACTACGTGTATAATATGATGTGACTACTTGATTAAAACAAGCCCTCACTGAACCATTTTCTTAATGGAAGTACTCTGCTTCCAGTCATCCAATCTGGAATGATCTAAATATGGTATTAATGATTCTAATTAATTTATAATATAAATCTATCTGGAAAAAGAATGTAGATTGACAGAGAAGTTGACAGGTATCAGACAACAGACTCAGTCATTCGTTCACCTCAGTGGTCACAAGTGTCTCACATGATAAAGAATGTGGTCTAACAAAGATGGCAAAACAAACAAGATGGCATTTAATTCAGGTCATATTCCTTCTGCATGCCTCTTAGTCCTGTAACCGATGACGTGAGTTCTGACTGGGGCAAGACTTTGTCACTTTCCCTTGGAGGTATGAGAGAAATCTCAGCTTCTTGAGTCATGGTACATAAATTATCTCCTTGTGCTGTAGATCTCTCTCCCGGAAGGGTATTATTACCTGTAGTGCAATGCTGCTTAAGAGTGACAAGTTTCTGCTGGATCTCCACGCTTTTTTTGTATTCATGGTTAATGGAGGTTCAGTTCATGTAGGTGGAACACGGTTACAACAAGTGGATACAAACAAGCAGGGGAAGAAAAGGATCTACTGAAAACATAACAAAAGTCATCAGTGTAAAAAAAAAAAAAGTGATAGCGGCATCTAACCTGACAGCTTAGGGAGAACGGAGAATAGTCCCATAACAGAATACAGGAATGAGAATTATTATCTCTGAAGGAAGATATGCCTGCTGGTCAGCTGAGCTGGGAATTCCTAGGGAGTGGAGGGAGGAAAAAAACCTATCCTGACTGCCTTGTTTATCACGTTGCTGACTGTGGAGCTCTATTTCTCTAACATTTGACGTGGTAACTATGTTTGCACATAGTAACGAGCTGCCTGCAGGATTCTCTGATCTTTATGACCATCACTGCTGAGATCTTGATCGACTCAGGGAGCAAACTATGAGGTTGTCCAAGCACACTAGCTGATCAATGTTGCTGCCTACAGGCCAAGAAGGGTTGGGGTCCCCTACCTAGTGCCAATTCAAATTTGGATGCATGTCATTTGTAGTCATGCAAAAACAGTGTCACATTTGTTTCTTCTCCTTTGATCATGCTTAGAAACTATAAATCCCCAGGGTGAAATCTTAACTCTGCCGAAATCAAGAGCAAAACTCCCTTCAGTGGTGCTAGGTTTATGGTGAAAGTTTTCTTTTATTTATTAAACAATTCCTGTCATTGCTAGAGAACTGTATTTATTTCCCTCCCCTCAGAGCAAATAAAATGTCAGTCTTCACAGTCATGTAGTCTACTGAAAACATTTAAGCCTGTTTGTCCAGAGTGTTGAGGGACAATAATAAAATTACAGCCCAATAATTTTATCTTTCTCTCCTATTATCTGCCATGCACAGCACATTTTATGTCTTCTGCTCCACCGGGACTGTTGTAAACCTGTAGCCAGCTATTTCATTTGAATATACTCAGCGGGAGGTGACAAGTGCACTATTACAGAAAGATCTTGAAACTTTATCGTAATATATTCAGCAAGGCGATAGCGTAAAACTCACTGGGAAATAGAGGTGAAGGAAAAGTTCATCACCTGGGAACTTACTGAACGTTTAAAGACAGGAAATGCTTTACAACAGAAGATATCTCCGATCTGTCTAATCCACTGCCCCCAACTAGTTTCCATGAACTTCCCCAGGTGAAGGAGGTAGATAGAGGAGATGACCTCCAGCTCACCTCAGTTTCCATTGTGCTCTCCAGCTTGTATGCCAAGTAGAGCAGTAAGGCACCTTGAACTGAGACAGCCACCGTTTATTTTCACGGTGTGACCCTGGGATAAGGGAGATTTGGAGTGAGGTTGGACTCAAAACACAAAACACATACTGGAAAACTCTCCAGCACAAAAGAGGGATCATGAGCTGAGGGACACTTCTCCAAGTGCAGCCAAAACCATCAGAAACAAGCTCTGTATTGTTTCCCAACCCGGACCAGTCCCATTCACTTCAATACTTCAGCTTCTTTTCAGAGTATTTAGATCTTTGATCCTTTACTGATTTTTTTTTTTTTCTGTAGAAGAGAAAGTGTTAGCTAAGAGCATGGAACAGGTCAGTCAGGAACAGAACCTGGTGCTGCATTTGTCTCGGTACATCTGAGCCACCCTGTGAGAGGCAGCTCCTTCACGGACATCAGTGTTAATATTGAGTGCCTGCCCTTGGCTGTCACAGGCAACCTGATCTTCCTCTGATTTGTGTTTGCTTTGTTTGTTAATAAGAACAGAAAACAGCAGCACATTCTCGCCAAGCGAATGGTGCTTTGGAAGCCGGGGGGGCGATACAGGACTCCGCTCCTCCCAGCACCATCACGAAAGCTCCTTTCGGTTAATCCCTGTGGGTCGGTCCCCAGCCCTAGCGAAGGACCCCGGTGCCTTCGCCGCTGGCGGCAGGTGCGCTCAGCCTCCCCCGCGCTCTCAGGGGGCCGCCAGCCTCCCCGCTCGTTTCCCCAGGTGCCTCNCGGGGCGGGGGCGCGGGGCGCGCGGGCCGGCGTGGCCGCTGCGGGGCCGGGCCCAGGTGACCATGCGGGGGAGCGCGGCTCGCCCGCCGCACGCTTCGGGGAGCGGGTAGCACGCCAGGTGCGCGGCGGAACATGGACTGTCTCCTGTTGGTCGTCTGGACGTTGCCTGTTGCGATTCTCCGCGGCAGCTCCATGCAATTGCCGACTCTCCCGTGGCTCGGCAGCACTGTAAAGGCAGGTCGAGGACTTCTCTTGCGGTCGCCTAGTGTGCTTTCGTACCAGGTTACTGCACAGTTTCTGGTGCCTTGTCTTTCTGCCTTCCCTTGTCCAGTAAATCTCGCCCAATGCTCCTTTTTCTCTCTCTCTCTTTTTTTTTTTTCTCTCTTGCAGACCCTGCAGCTGTGCTGCCTCTGTTGCATGTCTCATGCAGCAACTTTAACCAGTGACAGCATCAATGAATCGAGCCATGGTTTGTATCGTTCTTTCTGTCTGTGTAATATGAACATTTGCATGGATGCTTTTTTTTGTTTGTTTTTTTTTTTTTTTTTCGGTGGACTGAGCATTTAAAGGGACGAAAGCCCCAGCGTTCGGGGGAGATAAAGTGCAAGGAAGCACATTGTCTGCTTAAAAGAGCTAACAGAGGTTAGCTTCTTTAAGCCCCGTGTGTAAAAGCTAAGAGGAACAATATGCAACAGCAAAGCAAATGAATGAGGTGATAAATGCATCCACGTTTACGGGTGCGATTAGAAAGATGAGTGTGTATGTAGCCACAACAACAAAACCTCATGTGTGTTATGCAAGCAATGAGACAAAATTAATGAAGAGATTTGGGTGGGAGAGCGGAAGAAGCCATGCGATGCAGGCTGAGGGAAAACAAACCTGGAGAGAAAGGACTTGTGTGAGTGAGAGCTCAGAGCTGTTTGTTCCCGGGTTGGAGAGGCTAACACTTAGATGCTGATGACTTTAGGAAGTTTGAAGTGCAGAATATGCTTTTTATTGGCTGTGAGGGGAAACAAAATTCAGTAGAGAGCCTCACCAGGGTGCAGAATGGAAAGCCCTCTTGCACCCTGCCGTCTGCTCACTGGGGGATTCCCTCTCTCCAGCAGCTGCTTGCAGCTTTTGGCCACCAGCCTGCTTGGCGTCCTCAGCTTCTGCCGTTGATTAACACCACTTGAGGAAAGCGAAAGTTCTTGATGTATTGTCTCCACTGTCTAAGGAAAAACAACCTATCACTGGTTATGTTTCCAGCTTAATGTGTGCCCAATAAAGCCTATTCAAGCAAAGAGATTGATAGTTTCTGCAACATCTGTTACAACACAAGAAGGATGGGGACTTTCTTTTTCACCGATGTTAATTTAGGAAGAGAAATGAATTGTTTTGCTGTTAAATGTATGGGCATCTTTAAGTATTTGGAGAAATACAGCTCCAAAAAAAAAATGAAGTGGGAAGCAGTTTATTCAGCACAATTACTTGGATAACCAGGAATAAGTGCAAAGATTCAGCAAATGGCTAAAATTCACACCAAGCTCCCAGGACATGGGTAATTCCTGTGGGGCTGGATCAAGGCAAGCTAGGCACCTGCTTGTGCAGCTAGCTGGATCATGGCCTTTGGTTCTATTCCTTTCTGATGTGATTGTGAATAGATCTTAGTCTTCTCCTCACAAACAGTTTTGTAGCTTTTCACATATTTTATCTGAAGCAATAAACTTTTTAACATGCAATTAGGAATGGTTGACTAAAGGTTATTAGGTAGGATGTAATCTCTTTCTGCTGGAGGTCAGTTACAATTTGAAACCCGGTCTAATCAAGTCACTACAAAAAGATGAGGTCTTACTCAGCTAAGGCATTAATAAATTAATCCTTTAATCCATTTGAACAAGTGGTACAGTTCTACAAAGTCTCAGTCATGGTTTACCCCTACAGTGATACAATATTTGCTGCATTCTTAAGGAAGGGAGGAAAAAAAAAAAATCTCTCAAAGCAGAGCGGCCTTGACAGCAATTAATACAGGGGGAAGGGAAAATCTACAGATCTGCTGGTGATGACAAATGTCTTCAGAAGAGTGATTGTGGGAATGTTCACAGCTATGCTACTTAGTCTGTACCTCTCAGTGGGGCAGAAAGGAAACAAACAGTTTGAGAGCCTGTGTGACTTACAGGGGTGAATTATGCAGTCCAGACTATACACACATAGCCTGCAGAGCTTTCAGGCTGTTCCCTGAGTGAGGGAAAGCTTCCTGCCATAGTGGAAGCCTGATGCTTTCAGTATTAGAATGCTGCTTACCTTATTGGATACAAAAGCTGATGGCTAACTTTTTATCATTACAGATTATGTATTTGTGACACCTGTCAGAGTGGATTCCAGTGGATCGTACATTTCACATGATGTTTTGCACAGTACTAGGAGAAAGAGATCAACTCACAGTTCAAAGAGTTCTTTGCACTACAAATTTTCAGCATTTGGACAGGAACTTCACTTAGAACTTAAACCTTCGACCATTTTAAGCAACAGTTTTGTTGTCCAGGTACTCGGGAAAGATGGAGTCTCAGATTCTCAGGAACATGAAATTGAGCAGTGTTTCTACCAGGGATTTATAAGGAACGATAGCACCTCTTCGGTAGCAATATCTACGTGTGTAGGCTTGGTAAGTGTTTATTTAAAGCAAACCAGAATTAAAAGTATGATCATAATGGAATAGTAGTGGAAGGTATATAATTAATAAAACATTCAAGATTCCCTACACCTTAATGGTGATTTTCCTAATGCCACTAGTTGCTGTTGCATTTAACAGAGAGGTTTAGTTATAGCTAATGAACTCATCACACCCTTTGTATTTTTTGATCACATCCTTTCAGTGAAAAAAAACAAACCCAAAACACTGTCTGGTAATCCTACTAATTATGCCACAGCATTTTTCATTTGTTATGTTTTGTGGCAGTCTATATGTTTTTGCCTATTCTTAAGTGAATGCTTTTCCTGTCTTTGTCAACTACTATGAATAAAGAAAAAACCTCAATACATAAGCTCGTGAGAAAAAAAAATATACTTAGGTTTGTCAGCTGCTGTAAGGAAGGGTGAATTTCCTAGCTCAGCAGGAGTTATAAACTAATTTCCCTGTTTCCTTTGACAATTACAGCCTTATTTGGGTTTGTAAGTCATGATTAGTTAATCTGCTATGAATGTGTTAAATATGCTCATTGCAGAGTTGCCATTTATGGCTGTCATCCAAGTTCCTGAAAAGTTATTACTCACAAATGATTTTTTCAAAATATGTTTGACAGTGCTCGTTGCCTGCAGAGAAGCCTTTATTGATGTCATTCAGAAGAGTCATCTACAGAGTTAATAGTTATTGGTGGTTTTTAGGTTTTAACCTTGCATTTGCAAAGCAAGGTCCTGTGGATGTAGATTAAATCGGTGACATTTGTTAGGTGTATGAAGCTGTCTGTATGCTTTGTGGTTGACTGCAGGCCAGAGGATATGTTGGGTCACCCACTAGAAATCTGTTTTGCAAAGGTACTTGTCTGTAAGGGCTATTGAACTGCGTGAGGGGACCAAAAAAGGAGCACTTGAGACACCCAGTGTTTCCTTTGAAATAGTAATCAGTGACTTGAGAAGGGGGTGGCTCATTAGGAAGAGCTGTTGAATACTGATAACTGGTTGAAGTAGTCTGGATTGTATTTTGAATGCTCTGCTTTTTTTTTTTTTTCTCAGCAAGTTAGAGGAATAAGTATTTTATGGTTCATTTGAACAGTTGCAAACCTGACTTTGGAGCAGGTGCCAGGAACAGGAATGAAGCTTTTTGTTTGGTGTTCTCTGTTGGTTTTTGGGTTGGTTTTTTGGGTTGTTTTTAGTACTGAACTGTTGATATTGCATGTGCTTAGTTGTTTCTGTGGAAGCTTCATCTTCACAACTGCTAGCTTTCACTATATTTATTCAGAAAAAAACCCCTCTTTTTTCACTTAGTGAAGTGTTTGTCATTTCTTCTAAGAGAAGTGCTCTACCTGCACACAACAATTACACTTTGGGTGATCTCCCCTGTTTGGTCACGTTTTGTTTTTTATCATGCTTTATGAGCTAAGTGGAGCTGGGCTTGTCAAGTCGTGTCTGGAGAAGGAAGGTTCAAGTCTGCCTCAGGTCACAAAGGAACAGAATGTGGTGATCTTAACCGAGACTGAAATGGATCTTTTACCACCGTCTCGACATAGAGATTGTTATGACTGGTAAACTTCAGTTAGAAAAGATCCAGAAACTGATCAAAAGAGAACAAATATTATGACATTAACAAACTTATTATGGCATCACCTTTTCCAGTATCTAGATTATCAACAATCTCTCTCTCTCTCTTTAATCGGTTCCAGGGTTCAATAGATCTCACCTCAAATTGTCATTTTAAACTAGTAAATGAAGTAGCCCTTTATTTACAATGATCTCCTGCAGAGTAAATGTAACAAATAAAGTTTAATTGTTCCATTCTCCCAATCCATTTATTAATTGCAGCATACCTAATGATTCCCAGGCGAATTATCAACAGGATTCCCAGTCTTTCAGTTTGCAAGTCTGCCGCCTTCAAAATGTGTCGTCAGCTGTCTGTAATGGTAACCACGTCATTTTTTTGCCGTGATCCAAATTCAGTAATCATATGTTAAGCCTGGACGCTGTGCTCTGATCAAGAGAACCTTGTGAATAGCTTCTATATCCTCTTTGCACCAACTACTTTTGTCACTTGGTTGCCCTTCTTTCCTATTTGCTTTGTTCACCGCAATTAAACTGAAAGTGGTGTTTCTTCTGTATGGTTGGTAGCACTAATCTTTCTATTGTTCCTTTCATTAGCAATAGCTTCTCTACAATAAAACTGCAGTGACCCATTCTTTCAAGCCTGGAACACCACAATGTGATTTGGAAGCAATTGCATTTCAATAGACTACAGGGACTCTTTGATCTAATTTTTTACATGACCTAGAGTATTCAGTCATTCAGCTGTCTGTTATCTGCCATTGCCTGTAGCATAGACTTTTGAGAGTCTATCTGAAATGTTGTTTGTTAGGCAGGATGACCTTAACGTTGGAAAGGAGCAAGAATTTGTTGCTTTGGTATAGATCTGTTAAGAGAGCTGTGTGTATTAGTCATGTTTTAATAGCTTACTTGACAGTAAGGCCCCACACTTTTATACTGATTTGTTGTTTTGAGATCAAATGTTTCCATCAGTCAACACAATTTTTTCTCTGTGTGTCAGGAGACAAAACTGGATTGATGCTCTTTATCTGAATAAGTACTTCAATGTAGTAAGTTGACATTTTAATAGAATGTATACAATTTTACTATGAGTACTGTCTCTTGCCTTTTCTTCATCAAAGTGTTAGGTACTCTTATTTTCAACAGGAAAGTTGCTTCATTTTTTTCTGAAGGAGATGCTGCTGGCCACTGTTACAATAAGAACTTGTTTTTAGGACTTACTCAGTGTGGCCTCATTCCTCTTACTCTCTTGCCAGTTGTCATCCACATGTACATTTTAAAAACAGGTATCTATTGTAGACTCACCATCTTTAACTCAACTTTCATGATGGCAGTGTCTCTAAAAGCCTTGCTACTGTCTTCCTATGTATAAACTGTGTGTTGTTTGCCTCTCCTTATGTGCTAGTTTTTTGTCTCCTCTTTGTCTCTTTATGGTAGGTCTATGTATACATAATCTCTTGTATAAAGTAAGTTGTTTGCAGTCACACAGTAAATCAGGGCAGAATACAAGAGAACCTCAGAGTTGTCAGTAGTTGTGTTCTAGAGACATTCTTAAAAGTAATTTGTAACTGTGCATTTAAAAGCAGGAGTCTCATTTCCCTTGTGAAAAACAAACAAGTTTACACTGTAGTCCAATACACAACATAGAAAATAGTGAACGTAATAAAGAGTAGTTTACAGTATGCATTTGTGAGGATGTTGCTGCTCTTTGGTAGTGGAGACAGATGTGAGTATATATCAAGTAGAAAAGGTGTGCCCAGAGGAAAGAAACATGCCAAACAACTAAAGGAACTCCCCTCCCATTACACAACAGAGGAAACAAGCAAGTGTATTTTGGGTCACAGAGAAAAACGGTACAGTTCAGTGGAACAGTTTAGGCCCTTTAAAAATATATGATACATGGTTTTATTGTTCAGGCCAAATTCAGCCCTAAGCAAATGCACAGGCATAGAGGCCTGAGAGGCTGCACTTGCTTAGAGGTAAACGTGGGCCATTCTCTCCCTTGTATTTATGTACCTCAATTAGAAGAGTGTAGTCAGCTTCACGCACTAGCTGATGCCCTCCTTTGTTTTTTATAAGATGTGATTGAATCTTTCGTTATAAGGGGCCTCTTTCTCTTGTCTCAAGTTCTGTTATGTTTGTTAGTGTCTAGTCAAGGGAAGAGAAAGAGGAGGGAAGGATGAATCATGTTACACTCAGTGAGCTGTCAGAGGAGTCTGCGACTGGAGAAAGGGTTAGATGTAGCACTGAGAGATAAACAGGAGATGTATTAATTCAATGGAAGTTGTGTGTGCATGTCTGAGGGCAGGACTTTGCTCAAAGTATCAAAGAAGCCACAAAATTAAAGCTTCTTAACACAGTCTGGCCACCTAAGAGGCAGGCAGGCAAGGCAACTTATGTACCCCTTCTTTGTAGTCATTTAATTACACCCTGTATTAGCATTATTTAAGTTCATGCTAACAACAGCCTCTTATTCCTAGAGCTCACACTGTAAGTCCAATTAAATATGTTGAGACAAATCCCAAGGTTCTTATGCAGACAAACTCCCATCAAAATCAGTGAGCCAGACTGCTGGTAAAAGTACAAAATAATTGCTATTTGCTATGAAGTCCCTTTAGAAACCTACAGCTGTAAAAATAGGACAAAAATTGTCCCAGTGGGACCTTGAAGAGAAATTAAGTACAAAACTGGTGGTTTGACTTATTTTTAGTCCATCCACAAGCCAATATCTAATTCCTACAATTTTTGCCATTATACCAGCACAACGTGAACAGAGTTTAGCATATGGGGTCTTTGACTTTCTATATATTCACACGCTATTACATCTCCATCATTAATAAAACAGAAACTGTTCTACTGGATAATAATTTTGTCTACTGTTTTGATAGACATTTTGCCATTATTCCCTCCATAGTATGGTAAAGATGATAATAAGAAAAATAAGGTGACAATGGGACAAAGGCAAATTCTTGAAGATATTTTAAATAATAGTAGACAAATACAAGACACGAGTTCTGGTCTCGGCATTGAATTGACTACTGATGGGGAATGAATTGTGTGATTAGATTATTGATTGCCCTTCTCCATATCTGTCTGATAAGCTTTCTGTTTAACTCTGACTTGAGCTCTGCGAGACAAAGACAGTGTTATCTCAGGCATTTTGACCCTACTGATTCCTGATGGGTAAGAAGTGGAATTAAATAGGATTAATGATGGAGAAATAATCTGCTCCTGCTGAACAGGAGAGGTAATAGAGGTTTTATTTTAAACAACCTGGAAACCCAGAAGATACATAAAGGAAATAGTGTCACTGAGAGCACTTGGGCTCATCAGCCTGAGCAGAGTGGGCTGTAGATGTGAACAGCTCACAAGACTGCCCGCAGGAACTGGTCCCCTCTGTCATTTTTACCTATTCTGTTATTGCTCAAGTGACAGTAAGAGCGTGGAAATTGTTCATCGGTGTGTTTAAGACCAAAGTTGAGGCTGCTGCTAGCCCTACTGCTCACAGCGTTAAAGCTGTTCCAGAAACAGTGAGCCATCCCTTTCTACAGAGATAGGCAGTTCATCCTGGCCTTCCTTGTTAAGCACCAGTCTTATCATAACTTCTAAAGGAATTAGAAGGCTCTATCTGTACTTGAAATGTCAGCATTTTTCTTGTTGTAGCAAAGTCTTCCCAGAAAGCTTAGTTCCCACACTTTCCTTAGCCTGTTAGAGCGAAGCCTATAGTCAGATGCCCTCATAGGGGTCAGGAGAGGATGACCTGTCTGCACAGACTTGACCTCTTCATAACAGGATGTCTTTGATGTAAATGAGGATTTTTATTTTAAGCGCCACTATTTTCATTTGGGCTGCAGCATCTCTGCTGCCAAGATGCAGTGTATTCTCTTCTGCACAGCTGCAAACTGCTGAACAGATAAAATATTTATCTTTTTAGAAGCAGTTTCTAATAAACTAATAGCACCTTTTAGTCACTAATAATTAACTTAAACAAGGTTTTATTTCTGTCTTTTACTCCTTCTTCCTCTGCTTTAGCAGTGTTTGAGGAAGATACCAAGTTTGCAGTGTAAAGGCTTTTGTTTACCCAAAACACAATGACAGTCTGTGAAACTGTAGTTCAAGTCCAACTCAAGCAGCCCACTCTAGAGCTCTGTACCTGACACAGCAGTAGAGTGGAAAGCACGGGACTATCTTGGTTGTGCACTGGCTCTGCTGCAGAGTCTGCTAAATTTGAGCAAACAGTGGTATCAAAACTGTTCTTACACTTTTCATTTTTTTCTCCCCAAGATTAGTCCTTCCTTAGCCTCTATGTGAAGCCAGCACTGCGATTGTGGTGACAGCTCTGTGATTTGCACACTTATGGGGGACTTAACTTTGATTCAACGAAGGCTGCCCAGTCACGGCTAGTCTGGATGGTCACTAGCAGTTTGTTACCAGCTCTATAAGTCCCTCAGTCATTTTGACACCTGCAGTTTTTGTTTGTCACAGTTATGTTTAAGTCTACAAGATATTTAAGATGATGTTTTCCAATTTGCAACTTTTCAGAGAAGAATGTGTTTCTGATGCAGAATGTGTCCCATATTCTTTGAAAGAAATGGTGGGCTGATCACTGGACCTGCTGTCCAGAACTGCAAACAGTGAGAGGAGGATGGAGGTCTAAAGTCTGTTTTCAATCTCTATAGGTTTGAAATTTGTAGTCCATAGACGGGGATGAGATAAAAGCTGGAGCCAAGCTGGCATCCAGAACTGTGATGCCACTAACATACCTGTCTTTTAAGACAATTTCAGAGCTATTTGCATCTGATTTCATTCTCTCCCGAGGATGAGTCACATTGTTGACTTACAGATAATCATCTCTATCAAGTTTTTCTATAAAAAACCTGTTTTCCTCTATTTTTTTTGGAAGCTGCAGTAATAACCTGACAGCAGCCCCCTAAACTCAGCAGCATTTTTAGTCCTAAGAAGTATTCACTCTGACTTGACTCTAGATCACATACAGAAGCTGTTAGATCTTTGTGCCTCACTTTCTAATGGTTTCTCTCAGTGCGCTGTCAGGAGAGGGGTTAAACTTCATTATCTCTGAAGTGAGTGCTAGCAGAGGACCTACAGTGAGTATTATCAGCTGAAACTCAGACTTCAGTATCTTTTTTTTTTTTTTTTGTATAAACCGCTCATTTTGTGTTAGGAAGGCTCTGACTAGACCTTGTTGAATGGTATCTGAATTTAACCTTAATGGATAATTACATTACAAACAAGGTTTTCCTCTGTCTTTTTGATCATGTCACTGGGAGCAGAAATGTTGGTTCTTTCTTGCCTTTTCTTATCCCGTTTTAATCCCAACTCTGTTGCTTCAGGTCTACCATAAATTACAGTATGCTAAAGGAATTTCCTATTGATTTGCTCTGACAGTGATTTGACCAGGTATGTGAATAGCTGATGGAAGCAGAACTTACCTTTGGTTCAGACAGTAGTGCATTGACTAAAGCTTCGAGGTAAACATTTACACAAGAAACCTGAAATCATAATGCCTTGCAGCTCAGCACAATTTGCAAACATGTATTAGTTAATCTTCAGTACGGGCTTTACTATGTATTAGAGGAGGACAGCATCCTGGCTCATAATAGGTTGACATGAGTAACCTTTTATTGTTTATCATGCTCGGAAGTCACTAAGAATGAGGGTGAAGAAATGTCAAATAATCAGGTCGTATGCAAGGGAATGAGTCTTGATGGTTGAAGCTCAGTACCGTGGGAACCATTATTGTCCAGAGTAATTTCTGGAACAAGCAAGTTAATTTCTTTTTTACAATGTTGGTTCATAAGCTAGGGAAATCTGCAAACAAAAAACTTGTACAGTCAGATGGAAATCCTTTTCCTGAAGGTCATATGTGGCTGCCCAGCTAGTTGCTGCCAAAAAACAGTGAAAGAAAGTTTGATGGCAAAGATGGTCTTGAGGTTATTCTTACTGGATAAACAAGGCCCAGCTCAAACCTGCTTAATAAAAGAGGAAGCTGGGGCAATAAAGTGATATTTACTTGCACAGACAATGGGGCGTTGCCTTTTCACTCTCCTGTAGCATTAGCATTTCTAGCTGCCCCGCTATGTACACAGCACACTCACGGTTTTATTCTTTGAGGACTGGATTCTTGCTGTTCACAGTAGGATCACTTGAATGCTTTTGCCTGCCTGCCTGCCTAATATATGTTAATTGAAAGATTTTGTGTCTCAACATCTTTATTAATATTAATGGGATGAGATTTTTAATAGACCTATACAAAATATGCTTGACCTAGCTTGAGCCCTCACTTTTGTTTTTATACTCTGCAGCACAGTGTGGCTTCCACCTCATTTAAGAACGCAATATTATATTCTGTGGCAGAATACACAAACTAATGAAACATGGATTACTCTTCAGGTCTGCAGTTTGTTTGCCACGAGATACAGAATTTATATAACACCAGAATATAATTAGGGTCTTTAAATGGTGAAATTAGAAACAGATTTGTTTTTTCTTCATGCACATCGTTGTACTTCAGTGAAGAGAGAGCAGTTAAAAATATTTCTATCTTGAGCAGGCTTGTCTTATACCACACACTCATTCTTTTTTTAGGAAGGAGTAACCAAAACAGTAGGTCTTAAAATTAGGCTGGACTAAACCTCGAGAAGTATTTGAAGTTAATATTGTAATTAGAGTACAAGCTGGTGTAAGGGGTAGGTAGAAATGCTGTAACACAGAGTCAGCAAAGAAAGTTCAAACCTTTCTAAAAATGTGGCTACTCAGTTTCATTTCTTGTTAGCACAGCTTTCCATCAAGTGTTATTTCTTTTTTTAGGTGAAAGTATACATTAAAGATTACACATCTTGAGCTAGGGCCAAGGTGAATTTTTTGCAGCCCACCGTGAGTGATCATAGTATGAACAAGAAAAATGCTTCTGTCACTTTGGCACTTTTTTGCTACCTTTTCTGACAAAGGCTTACAGGCACGTTGTTCGCAATAGATGTCTGTGAAATCACTGTAGAGACGAACCTACCACAACAGGATCTCCAGCCTCCAGGTTTTTTCTGTTTGATGGCTTCTCTTCATGCTAGAAGCCATGACGAAGGCCATATTGATATTTTTTTGCACTCCTGACATCATATACTGATGATCAGATTGTTTGCTGACAGAGGCAGGAAAAAGCTTGATCAAAGAGGCGGAAAAAAAAGACAATTTCCAAGCTGAGACACAAGTGAGCAGTTGATGTGTACCAGTTCCTGCAGAACAGTATCTTCCACTCTCATTGACAGATATTTGCTGGTTTATGGTCTTCATGTAAAGCTTACAGTGAGTAAGTCTTGTCTTCCTCCCTATATCATGTTGGCCCTTTAGTCAAGAGGAACACCATTTCTTTGAGAAACATTACTATAGTTGCTATTTGGTTGAGAAAGACATTTTGGAAATGGGAAGTGCCACTGTCTCATCAAGCAAGTGAAGCATGTCCATTTCTACTGTCAAACCTCAAAACATCTTGTATATAATCCAAGGTGGTGCTGTATAATCAGATTTCTCTTGCTTTCTCCATCAGCCTGAGTGACAGATGAAATACCAATGAAAGGACAATTTGGATGAGAAACCGAATCAGAAAGGGAGGCTGATAGGTTTCCATAGACAGTTGAAGCTGGGAACAAAAATGTGCCAGACTTTAGTCTTGGCCTATGAATATTACACTGGTTCTGTTTACAAGTTTTCAGCTTCTGGGTTATAGTGTCATAAGAAGTTTATTGTTGTTGTAATTTTCCAAGCATTTCTTGAAAACTAGATCTCTGGTGCCCAGACTAATGGCACAACACTAAATTAGTTGGAAATAGCTTGAGGGAATAGTATGTTTTTGTTGTTGTTGTGGCTGTTCCCATGATTTATTTAATCTTTCTAGAGATTGAAGTTTAGGAAAGTAAAGAACAGGCTCTAATGTGAGAATCAAAGCAGAAGGAAATGTTATTCACCCAGAGTGAAGATCTGCCTTCTGCAAACTAGCATTTGTGCGTAGCAAAGGTCCATTTCGCTCCTCAGCGCTGCTTCTGTGTTAGGTTTAGCAGAAGATGTGGAGCATTTTCTCATAGGGCTGCATTTCCTGCTCAGCATCAGCCTGCTATCAATGGTGCCCATGTGCTCCAAAATACCTCCATGGAGATGCCACATGCCCTCAATGACAGCTTAGTTTCCAGAGCCAACATTTTTGCCTTTCACTTGCTGATAAAAAGGAAGATACCTTTATACGTATGTACACACATATCTATACCAGTGGACTGAACTGCTGCCAATCCTTTCGTCTTGATTTTATAAAGGACGTTGCAATTCAGTATCTGTTGTCTGTGAAACATTAATATATTTGTGTTTCTATAAAGTTGCACAAGGCAGTATTCTCTATCGCTCTTGCCTATTCTGCAATTTGATAACTGTATTAAGTGCTAGCAAAATAGTAACTGTCATTTAAATCAACACCTTTGTGTTTCTTCCATGAGAAGACTTAAATTTTAAAGAGGTTGATGTGATTTGTCTCTCATTTTTGTAGTAATTGGGTGGATATAGAATGATGGCAAAAAGTGATGCAGAGGAGATAGATCAATCTTCTATCTAATGACTTCTATCACATGTTAATATATGTTAAAGGAATAAATCACTGGAAGTCTGTAAATTATTAAATTCCTTTACTCTTGATAAAAAAAATCAAATTTATTTTGGATTGGTGAAATTTGTGAGAATTAGTAGCAGTATAAATAATTTGAAAAACTAGGGATGTTCAGTGTCCTATTTTAGCCCTTTTGAGGGGTTCAGTGAAGGAATATAAGGAGAAGCCCTGGATAGAGGTGATTACATGTGGAATCTGGGATTGAAACTATTCGGACAGGATAGGGAGTGTAGTTCAAACTCTTTCTTATCTTACCAGCATTCTTGTGCATGCCAGCTCTCCATGGCAAGGTGTTTGATTCATAGCAACTGATGAGCCGTTTAAAATTACAAAGCTTTCGATTTCCTTGTTCTGGACAGATAAAGAGGGTGGGCATTTCCTGATTATATGGCATACCTTTAAAATATTTTAAGTTCCCTGTGGTGCTGTTTGTGACTAATTTACTTCCATAGCACATTAACACTGCTGATTTTATGCTGTGGGAGGAGTGTATAGTGTAACAAGCTGTGAAGAGAGGAAATGTTTCACAACAAGAGGTCCTTCTGGCTTTTCCTCTGTTTATGTTACCACCTGGAAAGAAGAAAAGGTGGAGTAAATGACTGATAATCCACATGGTTTGAATGAACAGTCACATCTTTAGTTGTGATGCTTTATACTGGGCAAATTCGCACTGAGAAGTGGCAGATTTGCACTTTAACTCCTGGAAGCACATATAATCCTATGTAGGAAAATGTGTAGGCATAAATAGGGCTTGACTACCTTCATGCAGTAGTCTTTTGGCAGACAGTGCCCCTTTAGTGGCCTCTGAGCAGCCACATTATTTGGGGAAAAATCAGGCATGCATTAATGTGAGGGACAGAGTCTTTAGAGAACAGAGCAGAGAGCACGCTCAGGCCCTAGGACTAGGAACTACATATGAGGCTGAAGGGTCTGTAAGTCACACACCTCCCCAGTGTCCCAGAGCTTCATGTAACCCTGACAGCACATTCCTTCTCTTGGAGCTTTTCTCTTAACCTGTGCTTAACCTGACCTTTGCTTAACCTACTGTTCAGTAGGTTCATTGCAGAAAGAAGGTCAGGCTGCTTAGGAAATTTTGCCTTCTAAATCTTCTGCTTTTTTAACCATATTCTTATAACTTTGCAGCATGCTGAACTGTCAATAAATTCCATATAATTGTATTACCCTTGACTCTGCTGCCTTTTAAATTTAATAAGGAAGCCTATAGTGTTTAACATAATGGCAACATCTTTGGCAATAGATTTCTAGACTTTTTGGACCAATTTAATATAAAGAATATCTTTTAGAAGAAATAGTTGCTTTCTGGCCCAACCTTTCCTTTGTCACTTTTATCTTTCCAGTTTCCTGAGATCTCAGAGATCATCAGAGGGTCAATTAGATTGTTAGTGCCCCAGAATATATTTTAAGAACCTAACATGCAATGTAACACAATGAGCTGCACAAACACCTTCATGCAGAAATGCTGTCTCTCACTTGAAAGTCACAGCAAACGATGCTTGAAAGTCCTCTCTTCTTGAATTAGTTTCCATGGGACTCTGTAGAAATGGGAACATTTATGTCCTCTCCTCATCTGCTGCTTTGTCCTCTGTTCTCATTTCTGATTCTCAAAAGTGCGTAATAAAACTTTCTTCAATGAAAAGACATAAGTAAATGCTTCTACACCATCTTTAGGAAAGGCTATGAGACTTGAGGTTGTTCAGCCTAGCAAAGAGAAGACTGAGGGGTGGATCTCATTAACACAAATATTTGAAAGATGCATGTCAAGAGGATGGGACATCACTTTATTCTGTTGTCTCAAGTGACAGGACAAGGGACAATGCATGAAAGGTGGAACACTAAAGGTTCCACTTAAACATAAGGAGAAGCTTCTTATCTGTAAGGATGACAGAGCACTGGCACAGGCTGCCCTTGGGAGGATGTGGAGTCTCTTCTGGAGGTTTTCAAGACCTGCCTGGATGCATTCCTGAGTGACCTGATCTAGGTGGACCTGCTTTAGCAGGAGATTGGACCAAATGTTCTCTAGAGGTTCCTTCTAACCCTTACTATTCTGTGATCTTTCATATTTCTCTTAGACTCATCCCTACTAAATAGTCACATAATTCACAGCCTTATACTAAAGTCTGCTTAAGATAAAATCGGTGTAACCTTTCATGACCAGTTTAGTTCTGCAGGCCTGTTCAGTAAGTACGAGTCAAACGTGGATCTGAACATCTGGAAACTGTTGGGTTAACACTTCAAATACTGGTTCTGACTTGCAGGTTGTACACTGACCCTGTCACTACACAGGTTGTCAGGAGATGTAAATTGATGTATTGGGTTGAAAAATGGATTTACCTCAGTTTATGCTGAAAATCTGGACCAATATTAAAGTAGACTTCCTTTTCCATTTTAAGACAGATAGGGCATGATGTTTTATTTCTTACCAAACCAAGACCTCTTTATGGCAGTTTTTGCCTGTCATCATGCTTATTTCTACTACAGAGATTTTTGTAATTACAAAATTGTACTGGAAGTTATTTCTCATCCAACTTTTGATTATAATAGTATTGAAAACTCTTCTAGTCTGAGACAAATCCACTTGCCTTTAGTTTCAGTCCAATTACACCAGCAGAGCAGTTATAGCATGCTCACCTTTGTGCATCGTTCCCTTAAAGTAGAAATACAGGGTAATTTGTGGGAGACGAGTGTGAATGAGTCTGCACTGTTATCAAGCAGGATAAGGATTAGTGCAGTATATCTAAGCACTGCTGATTGGTAGCATTTGCTACAAGTAGGAAAACAAAGAGTTTTTGGACCCGTGGTGTACTTGGAAATATAGTATTGTGATGGCAGGTTTCATGGCTGTAAATAGTGCCTACAAATAGGAGGCTTTTTCTTAACATGGTATATAGATATAAGTTATGATATTTGTCTTAACAAATGACTCACTTATTCAACTGCCTGTTGTAAACTAAGATCTGCCTGCTAAAGATGTTGGTATGGTTTGCTGGGTGTCTAAATGTTACATGGAGTTGCCATTGTACAGGTTTCTTAATGTTGTGGGAAAACTGAGAAAATGGCGAGGCCTTATTTTAACTTGGTGGATCTTTGGGGTGCTGCTGCCTTGTATTTCAGGTTTAATAGTATGAATTGTATTAAAGATTTTACTGATTTGCTGTTTCGTAGGGGGGAAAAAAATGTGATTCAGACACACTGAGGCTGCTGTCCTGTTTCAGAGACAATTGCAGCGAAAAAAGAGAAGATGAAATGTATTCTTTGCTGCTTTTCGTTTGACAGCAACGCTAAGTAATCACACTTTCTCTACAGGTTTGTGAAAACTAGAAAGCATTATGGCACGGGAATTCCTAGTTATAAGCAAACCTATTGACCTCTCAGACTGCAGTGAATGTGATTGCATGTTTCTGGGTTGTCTTGTTCCTGTGAGTGGAGTTCCATGGCAGAAGCCTATCCAGTGAAGTTGCAAGGGAACAGATCATGGGCAGAGCTGTGTTTGAGGAATATGTCTTTGAATAGGACACTTGCCAGCATGGAAACCTACTAGGTGGCACATGCTTAGCCATGCTGAGACCTGTGCAACTGGTCACTGGTCACGGCTTAAGCTACTGAGTGACATCCTGAAGGTTGAGGCGGCAGCTTATAGTGAGGAAGATGGAGGCATTTTAATAAAACAACCATCTTGGGGTCAAATATGAGCCTTCACAGTTCTCTCTTGAGCATTTACTGGGTTGATTACAAAATCTTGCTTATAAAACTGAGAAATAAAGAGCAGAGAAGCTGAATTGCTAAAGTACTGGGAGTTTAATCCAGATAACCCAGACGCCAGCCCGACATTCTCACTCTTGGGCCATCTTTGCGTCTTGTTTTCCATTCCCTTAATGGCCTGAGCTCTTCTGTTCCCCTCCCTTTCTCCTTCCCACATAGATATTTCAACATATGTATATGTCTGTGTATGTGGAATATCAGCAAAGCTGATACTTTGCTCCCTACAGAGTTCCTTGTGACCACTCTCTCATGTAACTAATCCATAGCAATGTATACTCCAACAAGGAAAATTAAAAGGTTGGGAACCACTGACCTAACTTCTTAGTAAGCAATACAGCTGGCAATCAGATGTAACCCGAGCTCCTCGTTACTGGAGCTGCCTGAGCTATTCATAGCAAAGTAAAATTGCTATGGGAATTGAGCTGGATTTATTTTGTTTGAATGCAAATTATCCCAGGTCAGACAGGCTCAGATCTTCTGCCCCCTCAAATTCATTTGCATCAGCTCTGCCAGGCTGAAGCTTTTATCTGGAGAATCTTTGCTGAGGAAAAGTGGTTATGGGTAGTGAACCACCACTGTGTAGAGCATTTAATTTGGGGCTTTGATGCAGTCTAAGTCACTCAGAAGCTGAAACTACTGAACAGAGTGAAGGGTCTGCTGTCACCTAACCCTGTGTGCTGTCCAAGTCTCTCTATTGACTGCAACTTCAACAGAGTATTTTGTAAGGGAGAGGGAGTCTTTCAGGCTTGTCTGCCACTCTCGCTCATCACATAAATGTTCTTCTGAAAGGCCTTCTGCCAAAGTCCCATCAGCACAGGAAAAGCTGTGTTTTCACTAAAATTTCCAAGCTTGATTATAGAACACATGATCATGAAGAGTGAGAAACCCTTTTAAAAACTCAGTTGAAAATAGTTGAAGAAATACAAAAGAAAATGAAGCACCACACCCCTTTGGCATTATTGTTTAAATGTCATCATTTGTAGTGTTGTTTCCTGCAAGGCCTGATTCATGACTTTTAATGTTTGGAGTTGCATGTCTGATAGGGAGGGATGTTCCTGATCAGAAACACTTAGTCAAGCACCTTTATATGCTACATACCTATGGAAAAGAATTTCCAAGTACTGATTTTAGTTATCTGTTACCAGTTCCCCTTTTTTTTTTTCGGCTGTTCATTTTCTACATCACTATGCCTTAATCTTGTTGTTTCTGCCTCTATCACAACTAGAGGAGTAGAAGATTCATTAAGAAGGCATGGATTTTCCCCAGAATATTAGTACATCTGAATTCCATCCACATAAAATCGATTAGCTGTACGCAAAGGAGGACAATCTTGGCAGGACATTTTCATTGCACCTAATCCTTTGAGCAACATGAATAATTCATAGCAAACCATCCTTAGCATGAAATTTTGCCCTGTCCAAAAGTCTGTTAAAGATCTAGGCATCTTGAAGTCACATTTCAGAGATTTAGGGGGAACATAAATGGTGCTTTTATTGTGGGCTGTATTTTGGGCTGAGTTTTCTACACTTCAGAATTTCCAAAAGGTCCATCTCCTGTCCCACTTCAGTAATTCTCTGACACTGTGCACTGAGTTACACGGGATGCTAGATTAGGGGATGAACTAACATACCTTCTGAGGTCAGTTGTACTGTTATTCTTGATATATCACAAGTAACTAATCAACTGTTAAGAGAGCACATGACAAACAGTAGACTGCCTCTTTTTTAGGCAAAGTGAACCATAAATGCAATCATAAACCAGTCCTGCTGTTTCCTGTTTGCTTTGTGATGGATTTCAGAGCTGTCATAATGAATGAAATATCTAGATTTTATCTTACAGTTGTAGGGATTTGCTTAAACAGGCCATACCCAAATGCTTGTTCAGCTACCAAGCCTAAAATCGAGCTGTTGGTTTTAGCTAATTGCTTTCCAGAACTATTACAGCAAGCCAAAGAGCCATACGGGTGGAATCATTAATAAAGTGATCTTCACTGCAACTTGGTAAAACTTTGGCACTTAACTTAAATATTATTAGTGTATATTTGGTGTCATAGTGTTGTAGTTTACGTTAAGGGGCTTTTTTTTTTTTGTCTGTTTATTTATCATGCTTGCTTCAGTTTTCTAAACACCAAAACAAAACATGAGGGAGCTCACGCACTGACAAGCAAGCATTCAATCTGTGGCAAAGCAATCACATTTGTGTTAGTGCTAGAATATCTCATTACTCTGCAATAAATACCAATTTAATACATTTAAATGCCAATGTGACTGGTTCAATTACTTTTAAGTGGAGGAACAAATAAGAGAATTTCCTTATTTGCCATATGTTGACAGAAAGTTGTATAAAGATGTTTGAAACAAGTTCAGTCAACGGCAGAAATACAAAGGCACTATTCAGAGATAACGCTGTCTTTGTTCATATAGGAATAATTAAAGATGTGCAATTTTGTTACCTTGTTTTAATAATTGCTGAATGTTCTGCATAACACTTGTATTGAGCAACCAGACAGAGTAGTCTTTCATGACTAACTCAGACTGGCAATTTAAACATCATGGTCTCCTTCTGTCAGATCCTCAGATAATAAAACATGATATTGTTTAGAACTCTTAACATTTTACATTTGTGAGAAATCTGTATTATGTTAGAAAACAGAATTAATTGAGTTATTTTTATGAGTCACTTAGAATCTAAATAAAAAATGTGATCTGCTGTACAATTCTCAAGTCAGAATAGGACACCAGTGAGTGATCCTAGTGCTTTTTTTCACGATAAAAATATTTTAGTGTGTATAAAGGCCATTAACTTAACCTAAACATTTGCTGTGGTACAGAGCCAGATATTCCACTCTGGTGAAAAATCAGTAAAGGTCTGCTGAGGTTATTCTCATCAGCCAAGGACCCCATCCAATAAAACATCACATGTGTGCTTCTCTCACCCTGGGGTAGTCATCAGTAACTGCCTATGTACAGACTTGGTACTTTTCTGAAGGATGGATGAATTTGTTTGGCAAACATAAAAGCTAGGGAAAAGTTTAGTTAACTTAAATTCTCTTTTATTTAGTGTGTTTGCCTGCCTTTGTACTGCCTGGTTTGGGATAGGATCAAAAATGAACATGCTCTGAGTTTGACTCGTGGGATTTCTGACTTCAATAATACATGTGTATTATTGGAAACCTCATGAGAGTCCATTCTCACTAGTTTCCCAGAATATTTTCTTTCCCAAATTGGTATAAACACTCTCTGGAAATGTTTGCAGAGACAACGTGCAGCTCAAAGATAGTTCCTGGGTGCTCAACACTCTTTAAAAATCAGTCATTTATTTTACAACCTGTGTATGGATTTAGGGTCCAGAGTTTTCACTCTTTGTTGGAGAATCATGGATTGTGTCCCTGTCATGGTGTCTTGGGAGCTTGTTAATTTACCCACTGCTTCTGTAACATGGTTGCATCTGTGTGACATGCTCTGGTGAGAAGGACAGAAACAGCAAAACGCACCTCAGCTCTGTTAGCTCCTGCTATCCTCTTTGCAGTTACCACCCAGAAAATGGGGCTCTGTGTTGTAGCAGAAAGGGAATGAACTTTTTTAATTGCTGTGATTTACTGCCATTGGTTTGGCTGTTTGCTCATGATGCTTCCCAAGGGTAAAGATATCTTTCACCTCAGCAATGCTTTCTGCAATTCAGCTCCCTCTTGCTGCTTTGTCAGATATGTTACTTGTCATTTTTCCTACCTAATTTCACATCTTAATTTACTCATTTTGATTATATTTTCCAGAGCATTGACATTTTGACCCCAACCTGAGAGGTGCTCAATAACCCATCTCTCAAAGAGTCAGCTAGTGATATCGGGTATCTACAATTCCAGGTCAGGCTGCACTCTACTGCTGGCTATAATTCTTGGAAGTAGTTTTGCTTATGATTGTACTAAGGTTATAGTCTCGCATATTTTTCAGACTACCAACTTAACCCACCCCAAGAGGTGAGCCTGCTTCATTGCACATTCTCTGAAGAAACAATAACTTATTTATACTGCTTACACGATGCAGGATTGCTTTTTTGCCTTCTACTGGTTATTGGTTGAATATCCTTGCTTTGGAGGAAAGAGGAATCCATAGATAAATGTTGATAAACTTGACGGGACTTTATTCTTCCTAGGATTCTTTGGCATGTGTGAGAAAACCGTCTTTAACCAATTTTCAAGGCTTGACCAAACCCCATTCTAAATAGTTGGCACTTTTCCTGCTGTCTTGACAGGAATTTATATTAAGCTGCTGGTATATGCACTGGAGACTGGCATCTCCATATGGATTTCTTTGAGTATTTATATGAAATGGATCTGAAATCACTGTTGCTGTTTTTGAAGCTGCTGGCCATGAACTAGGTGTTACAAAATACCATGTAGACACATATGCTGTGCTTGAGCTAATAACCCAGTGTCTTAGCAGCTATGTATACTTCTGGTTTGAGCTGGCTTGCCTCCAGCTGCCTTGGAGCATGTGCAGAATGAATGGAGGGCTGATTGCAAACATGAAGATAATTTCTGTACTTTGTGAAGGGACTATCATTATCTGTTTGTAAAACCTGAAGGAAGGGCATCATCTTCCCACGAGTCTGTGGTGGAATCTGAGCAGAGGTGCAGGAGTTAAGGAGAGACCTCTCCCTTCTTTTGGAACATGTATGTAAGTATTTGAAAATTGACATCTGCCAATTCCAGAGGCCAGTCTGGGCCCAAAGGCAACTTCTGGCTGTTGTCAGGTAGCTGTAAATTATGTGAGTAACTTCATGTTCTCTGGATCTCTGTTGTACGCCTTTTCTGCTTCTAAGATGCTCATTACTTCAGTATGGGAAACAGTCTGGCAGACATACCAGCTGGCCTGTCAGGTGGGACATCTGAGCTAAGGGAGGCTCTCCAGCAAGGGAACTCTTTTGTGGCAGAGATAGGTCTTTTGTGTTTCCTTTGCAGTGCCAGAGACTTAGCAGAGCATCAGGGCAAAAAATAAGAGTTCACCTTTGAATAACTGTAGTTAAGATCATTTCATGGGTTTTCATTGCAAAGTGAATGAGAAAAAAGTGAAATATGCTGTGACATGAAATGGTCCCAACAATGTTGTGATGGTGAATACTAGATGTTTAGGCACCTTTGACCTCACATAAATTTACAACACCAGCAACCATAGTTCTTAGGTCATCTGTTCTTCTTATCTTTTATATTTCAAGGAAGTTCTTAATTTATATTTTTATTTGTTTTAAGTAGAACTAAAACTTGCACTTTATGTCTCTGTACTTTACGTGCTATAACTCTTGCTAAAATGTGTTTGAATAAATTATTTGTTTTTTAGGAGCTGGACAGTTGAGAAATAACACAACAGAAGTCTTGGATCAATGTCCACTGGTCTGTGGAAAGGTTTATGACAATTTCAGCTGGCCTTTTGTCAAGTCTTTTAAAACTTTGCTTGAATATTTGGAACTATTTTAATGGGTGTGAAATGACATTTAACTCTTCCTTTAGAAAGATGTTTCATCTTGAGTACATGCACACCCTTCTAAGGACAGAGACTTTATTGATTTCTTTGGCCACTGTTTTAGCTGCTCTCAGTTAAGAAAGTGTTTTTTTAACACCTAATTTAATGTGTATGCTCATAACACTGCATAAAGAATTCTGGATATGACCAATTCCTTAGACAGTATATGCAAACTTTTTAGCACTTTATTTAGTTGAGATACTCCTGTCTTTGTATAAATTGTAATTTGATTTTGCATCAGTATTAAGTAGTCATGTTTAGCAGAGACATTGCAGTTCAGTTATTCATATGTTTTAATTCTCAGTTTCATTTCATTATGCCTCTTACCTCATCATTTGCATCTGTTTTATGAAACTCCTGTAACCTTAATATGCATATGGCCAAGCTCTTGCCTTTAATTAGTATGTAATGAAAATGCCTTGTATGCATAGAACCCATGAGTCTCTTCTGGTTTAGAGCAAGTGTTTGTCTGCGATCTCAGAACTTAACTTTGTTAAATTATAGGCAAGAAAAGTAAGTTCTTAAAAGCCTTCACTCACTGTCACTGCTGTGCTTTTATGGAAGGTCTGTTGTTTAATGATGCTGAAACCTCAAAATAAATTAGGTTTACAGGCTGGTAAGCTGCCAAAGGCTTCACTCAGAGTCTAAGAACACAGAGGGAGACAAATGGGAGCAGACTTTGTGCTATTCCAGTAAGAGGCCACTGAGACCTGTTAGAAACAGATATGTAAGTGTAGGATTCTCCAGACTGTTCCATGTGGGCCTAAAATCAGTGGAAGATTTACCATTTTTTATAGCTAAGAACTTTCAATGGTTTAAGAAATTCTCCTTATTTTTTCAGTTTATAGTCAAAATTCAATTAAAAAAACTCCTTTAAATAGATATTTTATTACCATTTATCTTGTCTAAATTTCATGTTGAGATTCTTCCTCCCTTTGAAACACACCAAGAAAATAGAACGTGTGCCTTACCTTGGTGATAACACCCAAATATTGAGGAATTTAACATGCATCTGAAAATTCCTTTAGCCCAGAGCCAAGCAAACATTTCATAACAAATAACAAGTGGGAGGAATGTTGCTTTCTCATCTCTTCTCAATGTTTCTGCAAACAAACTGCAAGTTCCTCTAATTTATTGATTTAGAATCATTTGCTAACCGTACAGATCAACACATGTCTTTCCATTTACTTTCCAATGGCATGGAATATCCCTTACAGAAGGACAGCAAATACATGTCGTGAGGGAAGAACAAGAGAACAGCAAAATCCAACTGAACAATCTCTTGGGTTTTCCTTCCCACCATATTCTCACAATTACTGCTATTATTAGTGATAGCCACAGTGGGAGAGAGAGGGAATAGACAGGAGTCCCTGGTCTTTTTCATGCTGTGTTGTCTAGACTTGGTAAGAATGTTAGATTTTGTCATCCTGTTTCTTCTCATGATGTTATAATTGCAGAGAATCTGAAAAATGGAGTTTTGACCTATTTGACCCTCTCCGTGTTGGGTCCCAAACCCATCAAAGTTGACAGAAAAATATCATTGAGTTCTGATTCAAGGGAAATCACTTAAAGCTATGCTGGCAAAAGGAAACCTAATGCATAAATTTCTGTGACAGTTTTTACAGTATTTGTTCATCTACTGAAGTATTTGAGCTGGATAAACATATTGCATCTAACTTACAATTAGAGGGATGTTTCATGTATTTGTAGAAAAAAAATTTCCAGGAACTCTGTTTTTTTTTTTAACACTTATCCTCCCCAGGAGTACAGACTAACCAAAATCTGGCCTTCAAGAAACTGGAATTCCTTGGCACTGTAAAGTTAGAAAAGATGGTTCTGGGCTGGTATTCTGCCTCTGTGCTCTGGCATTTTCAGCTGGCATGTTTTCCAACGAACATGACCATAGCCATAGGCTGTTTTGGTTTACCTAAGGCTAACATTCAAGAATATGCAAGAAAAGTATCTGGCAGCTATTGCCCAACTGCCCCCTTTGCAGTGATCCAGAGGATTGTGTCTCTGTCAGAAGATATGTCAGCATTCTCAGCATGACTTTGGAATTACCAAGGAGCTTATTTTAATATGAACCCTTGAAAATGTTCCGTACCTGGAAGAAATGGAAAATGATCTGTGATTGAATGAGTGTCCAGACTGCTCTGTGGTACTTCTTCTTTCTTCTTGACAGCTTCACAAAACTAGTTGTTATCAAAAAGAAGGTATCTGTCATTCACACAACATTTTTTTCAATTTAGAGGATGTGTCTGGTGTAAAACCCAAAGGAACAAAGTCTTATTGGAGATTTAGGATCACTTCTGCTAGATAAAAAGTGAATACATCTGTAAGGCACTCAGTCAGCTGTAACCTGTTTAAAGGTGCTGCAATATACATGCACTGCAGGGCCCAGAATTCAGTCAGCTTTTTTTGTCCCCTCCCAGAATTCTCAATGCACCCTTATAATGTTAAATATAGAAATTACATTTGGGGCTGAGGCTTGGTGTACATCAGGGACAGTTTCTTACAGGAAAATGTAGAAAACCCTTTGTTCCATATGGTTTAAATCATTTACAAAATGAATCCTACAGGAATAATTTCAGATGTGGAAACCTTTAAAATGGGGAAATAAAAACCAGATTTGTTACATTTCTGTTTTCCAGATTAAAACAAAAAAATCATTTAGCAGTGCCCAAGTATCAGTGCACTCTAGTAGGTAAAGATTGCCTCTCAGAACCACTTCTAAATTGTATGATGACACACATCATAAGGATTAAAATATTAGTGTTCTCCCCTACAGGAAAGTACTTCATCATGACCAAATGTGATCTGACATTTGAAATATGCCAACTTATTGCAGTGAGCAGGCAAGTTAAATTCTTGTCAGTTATTTAAAGCCTGTCTCTTATTGACAAAGGCAATTTTAACCTTCATGTAAAATGTTAAGTAGATATAGGCTGAGGTACACAATTATGAATTCATGTTGAAGAAGGGAAAGAGGGCAAATTGTTAATCAGAAAATCATGTGTGTTTGGTTTTGTATTGTTTTTCAGGAGGCAGTTAGGCCCTCCCATTTCATAAGATGGAATCTCTTCTGTTGTCAGTCAAGATAACAGTATGATTTTATGAGCCCTATAATTTGGCCTTTGTGAAAGTTGCTTGTATTTGGACATACTGCAAAGCTACCTTTGATTTGGAGAGACAGAAGTGAATTTCCATGAAAGGGCACAGTGTATGCCTATGGAGTCTTGTGGACCTGTCTGTCTCTGGTAAAAGTTTTCAGCTGAGATACACTTAAAGTCAGTGTTAGCATTAGCGTAGTAAACAGTTAAAACTGAAGATTCCACATGTAACTTTCTGTTTTCACTTGCTTTTCATTTTCTGTTGAGTTTTCCTCTTGGGAAACAGTTCTGAAAGTGCATAAAATTCCACAAATCCTTAATAAATACAGTGCGTGCATTAAGCTCTCAAACTGCTCTCCTTCTGATCCCCTTGGCATTCTTGGTCCTAGGATGTTAGCCTGAAGGAAACGCATCCATTTCAGAAGGGAATAGGTGATACATGTCTAATATGGGCATTTTCAAAGAATATGTTTGAGGAAGGAGGTGAAATCGTGATCTGGGAGGACTTAAGCTGTCGGGAAAGATGGTTTGCAATTGACATGTGTTTGTACATATTTTTCTGAAGCATAAGAGATATGTAGTCCTCGTGGGATGTCAGTTTTGGCAGGAAGGTGTTGGCGCATGGTAGAGCCTCACTGGTCCAAACCAAAAATCTGTATCTAGTATTACGTATATAATGGAATAGAATTACCTGATGAAACTTCTTTTTGGTTTTTGACTTGGTAAAAAGGAGTGTTTATTACGACATGTTTTACAAAACTCAGAAATGAAATAAAATCATAACTGATTAATGAGCTGCGTGGAAATACTTCCTCAGTGCCACCCACATTTCCCTGGCCCTGATCCTGGAAACACTTCATCACATGTGCAGTTTTATGCACAGATACTATGTGAAAAGTACAGTGTAGTTTTCCCATACTTACTTCTGTGTTTCAGGGATCCAAGAAGGAAAACAATCACATACTTTCTTTCACTGAGCAGTTTTCTCTTGTAGAAGGGCATAAATTTTAAACCGTGTTTATGATGATAAAATTGCTGGGAGCTGATTACTGAGTGATAATACTAAAATGCTCAGATGCTTCCACTTTGTGATGCTGTACTGCAATGTGCTTATGTTTCTACTTAGAATAACCTTAAGTCTGGAATTCCTGCCTGGTACAAACTTGTTCTGAAAAAAACCCTCTGAATCCTAATTCAAATACTTTTATTAATGTATGCATTCATTAGAAGGTGTATTTTCCAAAAGCATTTTCTTTTTGTGTGACATTGTATATCCTCTACACAAACACATACAAACAGATCCATGCTGTGAAGAATAGACTAATGTTGCTTAGGAAATTCATGGTGGTACTGTGTGCAGGTGCTGTGCTGCAAGTCCCACAACATTCTTGTTGTGTGTGTTGCCAAATGTAAAACCTGGTCAACCCTGCAGTGAAACAATACAGACTTTAATTAGGAAGACTATCTAGATTATATCTTGGCTAAATTTTATTTAGAGAAGAGCGTTTCAATCATTTTAGGCTGAACACTTCAAGGAAGAACACTTCAAGAGCTTTGAAGGAAGATCACTTGAAGAGCAAGCATGTTCCAGCTGTGAACCTTGACAGTATTTTCTCTAATTTGTGGTGCTGTTTCTTTTTTTAGTCAGGTTTGATAAGGACACGGAAGATCGAGTTCCTTATATCTCCATTACCTCAGCAGCTAGCACAGGAGCACAACTACACCTCACCTGCT
Source organism: Urocolius indicus (assembly GCA_013401255.1). Classification (NCBI taxonomy): domain Eukaryota; kingdom Metazoa; phylum Chordata; class Aves; order Coliiformes; family Coliidae; genus Urocolius; species Urocolius indicus. The sequence continues at coordinate 510,166 of WBNH01011266.1, read as the reverse complement.
GGACACCATCCTCATGTATTATACAAAAGAACTGCGGAAGAGAAGGTGCACCGATACACAGTAGAGTCCAATCCCAAATACTTTTCTTTTGGTCATCACAGAGTTCACACTTCCCACAAGTATCATGCTCAAGCGAACGGTTACCACCATGGAAGGTTTCAAAAGCAACATTTTTGTGGACGTCGCAAGAAATGTATGTAAGGAAACTTTCTGTCCTTGTTTGAGATAGTGGCTCTTTCACACTCTATGGTGATTCTGAGGTGTGATTCACAGTCACTGTTATGATGAAGTCATAATCATTTTAAATCATACATTTATAGAGTGAAAATAGATAACAGAAACTTGATTATTCCTTTACATTGATGTCATAATCTGTTTTTTTAAGCCATCAGAATCTGTCTAATTTTCTTATTCTCTACCTAGATTAAAAGATCCCATGCCTTATTTTTTTTGACACTGACATAGATTTCAGTAAGCAATTCTGCACACTGATGGATGCCAAGTGCCTGATGCACTCTCTATTAATTTTGGGATATAACTAATTAGGATGAGAGATGGAGAAAAAGTCTTCCAAATCATTAATTTCTGAGAGGACAGAGAATCAGTCTTTCAGAACTCACTATTTAATAATGAAGTTTTCAGCAACTGAGATCTTAGAAAAAAAACCCTCCCATGTAAATTTTTTCAACAAGATTTTGGAACCACCTCTTAGAAAAACATATTGGAATATATTATCCTGCCAAAGTCTGTTCTGAGTTCTTCATTAAGGACCTGAAATAGCAGAACATTTTAGAGCCCCCTTGGACCCTATATCTGTATTTACAGCATTCAGTTGATTCTTTTTGAAAGCTAATCTTCTGAGCAGAGTCTCTTAATGAGGCTCTCTAGGAATGTACACAGTACTGAAAACATTGTCTGAGTCCGGTTGCATTCTTCCAGCTTCCTACTTGAGTTCTGAGAAAATGAACAGGTTCCTTTTCCAAAAGGCATGTAAGAGAAAACAGGTAGAGAAGGGAAGAAATGAGAAACAAAATAGTGGGAAAGGTGGCTGGCTGTCCGAGACTGAAGCCTGAGACCTGAAAATTGCTTAGTAAAAATTGACTGCTTCTTCAAAAACCCTTCTACCTAGGTTTGAAAGCTAGACTTCAAATGCCAGATGCACAAGCCCATGATTCAACTTGTAAACTTTTGTATTCTGATACAGTTCAAAAGTACCTCATTATATATTCCCCTTCTCTCCCCTCTGATTTTCCTGCTGCCTACTTTAGAGCAGAGGATAATGGTGCCAAGTGAACTCATCGCTCTGCAGTGTCTTGCTTTATTTTATTTGCATTGTCCACTGTAGTCTTGCATCTTATTTACTGTACCACCCGTGACTGCCAGCTTTTATGGTACTTAGCCCTATAATAGATGAACGCGTTTTGTTTGAACGCTGTATTTTCATACCCTCTGGGATGTGAGAAGGTATTATCATTATTCCTGCCATATAAATGGGACTCATAGACACAGGAGAGGTCAAAAATAACCATTGCTTCTCAGTACAAAATTGATAGTCTGAGTTTTTAAAATGCTTATCAGAATATAGGCTCTTGTAATTGTAGATGTGTGTCTATGTATTCGATAATTTCAGTTACAGCTGGGAGTTCTTAGCTGCATGTTCTAGCTGGGTTAATGTTAAATGAGGAACATGCAATTAGCATCTGACTGTGATGAGTTTAGTATAACTGATTTACCCATTGTTGCCCAGGAACTAAGTACACTGTTAGGATATGATTAAGCAAGTTTGCATTTAATTATTTTAACCATAAAATTCCTTCTTTTGACGTCCTGTGGTCTTTCACTTCATTGAGTACAGAACTGTAATCTTCAGAGTGAAAGGAAGGAGTAATTCTGAAAAATAACCTGTTTCCTTACCCAGCCTTGGTGAATCTGTTAAACGAGTTGATCTCATTCACTGAATGAAGGCAGTCCTACGAATAAAATCACAGGTGATTGTTGAATTAAGAAGGGGCAAATATAGGATGTAGAAGAAAACATATCACTCCAATAAAAGCAACACTCTTTATATGAATATTTGGGACTTTTTTCTTCTTTTTCCTTTCTTTATATGAAATCGAGGCACATCAGTTTGAAGTTTCCAGGAAAATCCAGTCTGGCCACCTGGAACTGAAAATTTCAGCTTGAATGAACAAAGGCATTGTGAATGCAGCCTTACAGAAGGCAGTCCTCTGCTATTAACACTGCCTAGTCAAGGTTAATTTATCCTGACCTAAGAATGAATCCAAACTTGCATAACAGTAAGAGGAAAAAGCACACTGCCACTTCCAATGCATAAAAGTAGCTTGTCCCACTCACCATCTTTTAAAATTTCATTTGCTGGCCATTTGTAAGAGGTAGAGAAGCCAGTTAATCATCTTTCAAACACTTCTTCACAATCAAAATGGTTTTAGATCATGAAAATTGACTGTAGTTAGTAAATCGTGCTTGAAGCATGGCTGCTGCTTTCGTTTTATTAGAAGCAGTGAAGTTAATTCAAGAGCAAAACTCCACCGGATTTATAAGTCAAATGACCTGAAGTTATATTACTTTCAAAATAGTACATGGAAAGTGAAGGGCCTTGAACTGGATGCGTCACTCTTGGGTAAGGCATGTCTTGGTGTGCTTCCAGAAAAGTTCTTCGAGGTTGTAAAGGACAATTGTTTATAACAAGCAATACATTAAAAAATCTTATTATCACAGTCACTTGCAATGTTAAATATAGTCCAGAGTGACTTAGTTCTTAAAAGCAGACCTCTGTTGTGCATGCTATGGTGTTCTTGATTTCCCAGTTTGGCACGGGAGGAAGTGGCATCTGTTTTAGCTTTGTTGGAGTAACCCTCTGATGAGGCACAGGCAGAACGTTTTAATTACCTGAGGCTCCCTCACTTGTGTTGTGTTACATCCTGTGTCAAAAACAAATAATCCCCCTGTTATCCAAATAGTATGTGAAAGTTATGTTAATTCTTGGTGCAAAGGCGGTGCAGGTTTATGCAAAAGGAACTATCAATAACAGGAGCATTATGAGATGTAGTCTGTAGATTTCTTTTCCCATTTTCTGTCTTGGAATAGATACCATTCTCTGACCATGCCATCGACCACCTGACAGAAGCACAGAGGGAAAAAGTGCAGCCTGGCATTGAATGTGTGGGCTGGGTGCACAGATCGTCTTGTCAAGCCCTCCTTGCTATTGCCTGACATTTCCCTATACTAAATAAATATGTTCCCAGCAGGACTAATCTCAGTGGCAAATTCGCATAGAAGGCTAATGCCAATCACAATAGCAAGCTGGCAGGAATCTTACTTGTGGTGTATGTCTGCTTTCTGTACTGACGGTGGACATCTGTTGTGGAAAGGACTTTTTTACCAACTGCTATGTAAGTAGCACATGCCAAATACCTCAGGAAGTTATCAAAAGGACAGGAAAATGTAGATATTCACTAAAAATTCTGTGTATGTGTTTTTGCTACAGATGCTACCATTTTATTAGGTTAATTCCTTATTGTAAACTGCTTATGAATGTGGTTCTCCTATTTCCTTCTGTCCCTGTAGCCACCCTTCCCTCAGGAACAAATCAAGTTTTTTTTTAATAAACATAGAAGAACTTAGCCAAGGGTACTGTACTAACTAATCACATGCTGTAAAAGTAATCTAAGTCTCTAAACCTGTGATGCTTCATTTTCTGAGGAAACTGTTCATGGATGATCTGAACACTTTCCAAAACTGAGTTTTACTTCATTTTAGATGCACCTAAGCCACCCACCGAGGAGACATACATTCGCTCAGATGAATATGGGACTTCTGCAAGGTTCAAAAGATCATCTGCTAAAATTCAGAAAAATGGAAGTCTCAATGTTGAAACTCTTGTCGTGGCAGATAAAAAAATGTTGGAGAAACACGGCAAGGAAAATGTAACCACGTACATCTTAACAGTTATGAATATGGTAAGGTGTGATGTAACTGAATTATGTTTTCTCTGTGTAATATTGTTATGTCAGAGTAGGATCTTTCATTAGATAAACAGTGATACCAAAAAGAGCAGAGGCAACTTATGCGAGCTTTTCTTCAAGCTGCATCTAAGGTATTACTTACATCAAAAAGGTCTTTAAAAACACATCCTGAGATGGGATGGCAACAGCAGAGTAAAGAAAAATTTAAGTCCAGAAAATATTTTAAAAGATACATTTTAAAATACTTCTTGTGTAGTATGAAAGAGGTATGCTGAAATAGACAGTTTCATTTCATTTAGTATCGTGAAGCTTAGTCTGTCCTGTCTGATGTCTTCTTGAAACACAAATTTGACAAAGCACAAATTTATTTTGGGAAAATAGAATTTAACTAGAAATAGGCTTTTCCTTTGTGGCTTTGCTCTTTAGTTTTGTACTGCAAAACTTGAACCTTGAATTTGATTATGCTTGATCCAGGAGACCAAGAACAGAACAAAGCCCACCGAAATCAATAGAAGGTTTTAAAGTTTCTTAATGAGTGTAGTGGTTTGGGGCATACTTCTTGTGGATTCTTTTGGTTAATCCTACAAGGTGTATAACTCCACTAATTTGTATTGAAAGTTGAAGCTCAATGCAATAACTCAATACATATGTTTAGTCTATTAAAAATATACATGTAGATTGTATTTCCTCTTGAATAATTGTTGCAGGTCTCCAGTCTGTTTAAAGATGGAACAATTGGAAGTGATATAAACATTATCGTTGTGAGCCTTCTTCTTTTGGAACAAGAGCCTGTAAGTTGTGTCAGAATTGTTATGTCTAATTCATTTGCTTCTGTTCATGGGGAGCATTAGCTGTTTTCATGTTGTATAAGTGAACTTTAATTAAATATTTCTGAAGACATAAAGCAAGAAAATAAGATTAAAATTTAAAAAAAAACCCTCCAAAATCACACTTTCTGCATTGAAATGCTGTCAGTAATGTAACAATTTTCATCATTTTTTTGAAGAGAAATGTTTGGAATGAAAAATCTACGTAAGTAGTATTTAAATAAATACAGACATTTTTAATTAGACTTCCCAGGATGTGGTGATCAGGAGGAGGAAGGAGTCAAAAGTCCCAAACTGAAGACAGCATGTAACAAAAGGTGGGAGTGGAACCAATTGTTTTGGCAACAATGCTGAGACAAAAGAGAACAACATCTCTTTTGATTAAAAGAAATTTGCAATGGGCTGATGTACTTGGATATTACCCTCCAAACATTTTAATCACAAGATAGAAAATGGTTTAGTGTTCAGCTTTATCGAGAATCAAATATATTTGTGTACTCTTAATTCCAACCACTGACAGAAAACAGCTCTTTGTCTAGGGAGAGTTGTAGTTTTGTTTTTCAGTTATAATAGATCCCCTCATCAGCTGAATCAGTCGTCGCAGGTAGTTAATATGGGAAGATGTAAGTTTATGTAGAACAAATATGAAAAAGTACTTCCTTTTTCCCTAACCATCTCTTATTCTTTCATTTAGCTGTCTCAAATACTGATAGAAGTGCCTTATTTTTGTGTCTATAAAATATCTCCAGGGTGGATTGCTGATTAACCACCATGCAGACCAGTCACTGAACAGCTTTTGTCAATGGCAGTCTGCTCTGGTTGGGAAGAACGGAAAGCGCCACGACCACGCCATCTTGCTTACAGGTTTTGATATCTGCTCTTGGAAAAACGAGCCCTGTGATACTTTAGGTATGACATGAAAACACATTCTGATAAACTAGTGGGTGTCCATAGCAACAACTTGATTCATAAACACTGAAATGTTTTAAAGAAAGAAGTCTATTTTTGCACAGAGTGTTAGGCTTCTTGAAGAGGAAAGAACAGGTTTGGGGTTTTTTTGGAGACTATTTCTGAGCCACTCTGAATTGTTAATTATTCTTTTTTTCTTTTGGTGACTACTTGCCCTTTTTGAATGGGTATTGAGTGGTTAGGTTTGGTTTATACTTCTTATCCAGGGATCTCTTTATTGTCAGATAAAAGTCTACTGTAATTCCTCCATGATAAACCTTATGAAGTAGACAGCCATCTTCTAGCACCACGATAGGCTGAATTACTCTCTGTGATTAGTGTATTTGTAATTCTGTAGAGAAACAAGCTATTCTGCTCTTTCCTTCCTTCAGGATTCGCACCTATCAGTGGCATGTGCAGCAAATACCGCAGTTGCACCATTAATGAAGATACAGGCCTTGGACTGGCTTTTACAATTGCCCATGAATCTGGGCATAAGTAAGTTTCATGAGTCTTACATGCTCCTTCTGTAAATAAATATGTAAGTGAATGGAAACATGGCAGTAGTTAATACAAATTAGCTAAATACGAGTTGTTTATACACAGCTATCTAATGATACAAATATAGAGAACATCCAGTTAATGCATTGGCCTTATTACATTTCATCTCTTCAACAATCATGAAAATAACTACAGTGGGATTTTGATTTTTGCTGCCATAGGCAGAGGGACCTTATTCATATTACAAGTGCTTCACAACTGTGTCTAATTTGAATGGAAGTTATAGGCAGTTTAGGCTGGAGTCAAGACTTTTCACTCACAGTTGTGTCCTTTAGTGTAAAATGCTGAATTAAGGTGCTTTCTTTTTATGTTTTATCTTTTGACATTTTATAAATTCCAGATGACAGCAGAACAATCAGTTAAAAATGACAATAATTAGCTACAAGCTTCCAACACTGCCACCATGTTGTGGAAAAGAAATTGTATCTAGTATCAATATGATTGCTCCAAAAAGAGAAAGGACAGTGCAGCTTACAATACAGACAAGTGATTTCTCAGAATCTTTTAGAGTTCCATTTCCCAGAATACATGGTGGTGTGTAGGATCTGAGAGCCATTCATTCTGTTACAGCTGTCCTTCTTTGTTCTCTTTACCTATTTAATGTGTGATGGGGCTAAAGACAACCTTTGTGGTGGTTTCTGCCTATCTGTATCTATATGCATTGTATTTCCATTTGATTTCTATGGTAGTGAGACTTTAATTTTCCCAAAAACCTGCTGTCCCTTGTACAGCATTGGCAATAATCTTCAGTGGAGCTTCAGCTATCTTCTGAATTGTTTAATTTAATTTGCTGAAGGTGATTAGATTTTTGCTGTCTTGGTTTTTTTTTCCCCGAATAATTTTGATGTACTTTTTCACAATGTTTTTGCGTGCTTCTGATTTTCAGTTTTAACACAACTCAAGCTGGTTCTGCTTAACCACTGGCAGTATGGGAGCATTGGAAGCATAATTTCTCTATGTTGTACAAACCTGAAATCAAGGGTTAGATAAAACGAAGCCATAGGATCCTTATTTTGTGCAGCAACGTTACTGCACATTCTGTGCATCTCTGAAGAGTGGTGATACTGTATTCTACTGTTTGGTCGAGGCAGGAATCAAACCCTTCATGATTCAAACCCTGATTCTGCGTGACTGAATCAGAACTATTTAGTTTTCATTGTGCAAATATACTCTATAGTATATGCTATGACCTAATGTCTACATGAGTGACCTTTTCACAGGTTTCTGTACTTCTGAAGGGAAACAAGGAATTAGAGAATAATCCAGCCACCAGTGGAGCCCATGGGAATTGTACCAATGCTCTCAAAGGGACCAACTATGTAAAATACATATTGTTTGATCCTCCTGTCACATTGATGCAATTTCACTGCCCTCAGTACATTATGCCCATGAATCATTGTTAGGAGAGGATCAGGCCCATAACTTAATTATCAGGAAGTATCCCCTTCAGTCTCTTAATGTCCTTCCTTTCTGTTTATTTTCATGTTTGCTTTGAGAGGTTATGATTGGAAATTTGAAGTGTTGATTTGTTGTTTTTCTTTTTCACCACTGCCTTTGACTATCTTATTAGTAAGCTTTTCTTTGGTATACTTCCATGCTTCTGTCTATTAAAATGCATTTTATCTCCTGATATCACCAAATATAAAATGTCTTTAGTATCATTTGTTCGTGTTCCTGAGACTACCTAGCATGGGGTATAAGACAACTGAATTTGGTCTCTGTGATACAGACTCCAGAAAAGAGAAAAAAACCTCTGACAGCCTTGGAGGTGCTGAGATCCACTCTGATTATATTAACCAAAAGATTTCATAGTAAGAGAATATTGTATATTGTATAGATCACACTCTGTGATCCACTGAGTAGCTTCAGTTATACATTTTTATGGTTTTCTTTAAGTAGTTTGTGTTTTCACCTGAAAGCTTAACAGTTCCTTTGGGAGTGCAGAGCTCATTGTGTCAGTGAGTATATAAACTGTGGATTGTTTGGCTGCAATGCATGTGAACAATGGTAATATGTTAGAAAAGACTCTAAAAACTACCTCAATTGGGACTTTTTTTGTCCATTTATAGAAGGAGCTATATATTTTAGCAAGTTTGGAGCCTCAGGTGGTGGCAACAGATGCAGTAACACTGATGAACCTTCAACGATTTATAACAGTTGAGGATGGAGTCCAGTAAATTAGATATTCCCTACACGTGCACAGATTACATTCATAAAGTTGCCAATGTATGACAATATTGAAGTAACAGATTATGAAATTTCTATTCAAAACACATAGAAATTCACAGATGTCCTGTACAGTGAGTAAAAATATAACAATAAAAGGAAAAAACCCTGAAAATTAGCTTTATTATGTCCACAAGCTCGACATAATTTATCATTTTAAATGTGCTTTTTATTATTGCTTATTATTCTTTGTATTATCCTAACACCTCCCCTAGAGCAAACAGGGCCTCATGATGCTGCAGATTGAGCAAAGTATCCAATAAGAAGCAGTTTTCCCACTGAAGAGGTTACAGTCTAAGCAAATTAAGTAACAATATCTAACAAAAGGGGAGGAAAAGAAAGTGATTTGCCTGAAATAATAGAACAAGTTAGTGGCCAAAATTAGAAAAAGAGTCACATTTTTGTATTTGTACATTGTATTCTATTCATTCAATCCCATTTCTTCTGTTACAGATTGAATGCAACAAAAAGTTCCATTTAGATATAAGAAAAAACTATTTCACTGTGAGGGTGAGGCAGCAGTGGAACAGGCTGCCCAGAGGGGTTGTGGAGTCTCCTTCCTTGGAGGTCTTCAAGACACATTCCTATGCCACCTGATCTAGATGAACCTGCTTCTGCAGTGGGGTTGGACTTAGATGATCTATAAAAGGTCCCTTCCAACCCCTACCATTCTATGATTCTATGGTTTTATGTAGTTCTTCCCTCCTATGAGGAGGATAGTTAGGTGATATTCTTATAGCTGTGTAACTCTCACATTTCCCTTGATTCTGGTCTCCACAGCATTCATGTTTACAGGCACTATCACTAGGCAAAGAAAGGCTCAGCCCACATCCATGGTTTAAGCTGATAGATCTACAGGCAAGTACAAGTGTGACTGAACATAAGATCCATTACTTCCATCTATCTCACCACAAAATATTTCTCCTTCAGGACAGAGAAATGGTTAAACTGTAACACTTCAGACACAGTTTGCAGCTCTGGTTCTACGTTCCAGTGTCTTGTCATTAGCTCACGTTGTGGAGCTGTTGTGTGTCACCAGTATGGGTCTCTCTTGAAATTTGACTCTCTTTTTCTCATCAGACATGTGTACGATGACAATAAAATTTGAATGCCACTAATTGGTGCTTGTTTCATACTAATAGTCATTTGTATAGTGCATATGTTTTCATCCCTTTGGAATGAAAGAGATGAATTCCACATTTCCCGTGGAGTTCAAGCATAGAGCTGTTACCCACAAAGTGTTGCTTCTGCCTCAAATTTTGTCTTGCTTCCAATTTATCCTGATTTTCACTCTTATGCCTGGTTCTCTTTTCAGCTTTGGTATGATTCATGATGGAGAAGGAAATCCTTGTAGGAAGGCTGAGGGTAATATTATGTCTCCCACACTCACAGGAAACAATGGAGTGTTTTCTTGGTCTGTATGCAGCAGACAGTATCTCAACAAATTTCTCAGGTAGGTAGATGTAAATCTGGGTTGGTGCCAGGGAATGGATCTTCAGTAACAGCTTGAATTCTTGAACAGACATAAAAATTACTTAAGTGTGAAATTCACCTCTTTTAAAACAGGCTATTTGAGCCCACACACTTGGATTCATGAAGCATATAGGTGGTATGGCATATATGTTTTTATCCTGCCTCATTTCAAAAGAATGATTTTCACCCTCCATCAATATCCTGCAGTAATGACTGGCCTATCATTCTTTCCCATGCATTCCTGTCAGCAAATGGGTTTATTAGAGAATTAGTAGGAAATGGACACAAAAGAGGTCCAAATGGACACAAAAGTGATACCAAAGTCATTAGTAAAATGTAAATTAACATCAGTGGCTTTTCTCACTACAGTTTCTCTCTTGAACTAGCTCATGTCATCAGTAAGTACATTTTACATTTTTCATATACTGTTTTTTGGGGGAAAAAAAAAAGCAAAAAGAAAATGCCAATTATTTCTGCAGCATGTTGGCATTACTCGGTGACTCAAAGAAACTGGTTTTGGTCCATGTTTAATGTCATCCAAACTGCAGCCCTTTCCTTTTATTTGGTTTGCCACACATGAGTAGGCTATACACGACGACTAAAAAATGTGTGGGTGGCACTAAGACCAGATCTAATGCAGATATTTGAGATATTAATTCCTTAGAATGGGAACCAAGCACCCAGATAGCTGTGTGGATCTGATCCTTGAATTCCATGTTAGTATCTTAGAGTAGTGGCCAGGAAAGGTGGCAGAGTTCTAGTGATTCTTTTTCTGCTGCAGTGATACAACATAGTCTGAGTACACAAGCAAAGTGCAAACTTAAGTAAGCCCTCCAAAATGCAAAGTGGTCCAAGACATGTAAACTTGGGAAATACATACAGCATAAAGCAACTTTCTGTGCACTTGGATTCTCAAGCACCTACAAAGGAACACAGGGTACCTTTGGTCTTAAGCAGGGCACAGCCCACCCAAAGCACAGTGTTCACTTTGTCAGTCCACACAAAGCGAATGCTGAAGTCAGACTACGTGCCTATTGATAACTGATTTTGGGTATCCAAGAAGCAGGCTAGATCACCTTGCTCTTGGTTACACAGGAATAAATTGGGGAGAAGGATTTTGTATTATTCTTTATTGTTGTTGCAACAGTCCCAAAGCCTGGAAATTCCTGCTGCCTTAAAACTTTGCAGGTCAGGCTACCACACAATCAAATCTCTTGGCTCCTGCAAGCAGATAGTCTCATTTCAGTATATACTTCTAAAGCTAGTTGAAGGTACTGTATACCATACTGTGTGTTTTACTCATTAAAATTAAAATATTTTGATATGAAGATCACAGTCATGATTAATACACATTCTCATTATAGTACAGCTCAAGCTGCCTGCCTGATTGATGAACCTAAGCAAACAGGACAGTATAAATACCCTGACAAACTGCCAGGGCAGATCTATGATGCTGATACCCAGTGCAAATGGCAATTTGGAATGAAAGCAAAACTGTGCAACCTCAGCTTTGTAAAGGTACCTATTGATATACTTTTGAAAAGCTAAAATTACATCAGAGAACTGCAGTACAGTAAGTAAGTGCAAGTAATACAGTGTTCTTCAGAGGCCAGGACTATTTCTCCACCTTATCTTGCATGGTAATTTGCTTTGAAGGTACTGGCCTCTTTTGAGGAATATCACAATCCCAGGGGAGTTTCAGAAGGAAATGTACTCTTTCCAGGAGTCATAAGGAGTGCAGTTCAATGGATAAGACCCACGAGCCCTTGCCTCTTATGCTAAGGGAAATCAGTAAACTGTAAACTTTTGATCAAAACTTGTATGGGATGTAGAGTAAGAAGGACTAAGTTTCCTGTTGTTTGTTTTATTCATTGACAGCACAATCTGGAAAAGACATGGGGTTATTCCAGAACAATAAAAACGTAACTTATACTCTTGAGTTCATGACAAAGGATTAATTTAGAGTAACCCATTATTTTAGTGACTACTACACTCCTTACTGATCTCTTCAGAAAAGACATTTTATTAAATAATCTGGAGTGCTCATTCTGATGAGAAGTATTGTAATTTCTTTTACTCCTGTTATTGTCCTGGAGTATTTTGATTTGTTTTATACTAACCACATTCATCAGGTGATAGCAGCTGTGTTTCTTCTACAGCTAATAAACAATGAAACAAGAGTGAACAGCACTGTGAGAGTGAAGCTATCTCCCGTGTTTGATAAATTCTAGTCTCTTCACAGTGTTATAGTCCCTGGAGGCTTGATGAAATTTTACCCTAGAACTTTTTAACACTGTTCTTCTATTATAGTCTCCTGCTCAGAATAGTTCAAAAAAATATGTAGTGAAATAGTGCCTAAGCAATAAGGCAATGTACAGTGTGTGGCTGTGTTCTGAACCTTAAAACCTGGCCTTTATAAATTCAGAAAAGTTTTTATTTACATGGCTTTTAAGGTAGCAAAGGCACGTGTCATTTGTTACTCTTTCTAAACACCAGGAAATAATGGGAATTGTGAGTACTATAGTGAGTACTTTTTCCTTTTCAGGATATATGCAAATCTCTCTGGTGTCACAAAGTGGGTCATAGGTGTGAGACAAAGTTCATGCCAGCAGCAGAAGGAACAGCTTGTGGTATTAGTATGGTAAGTTGGTTTACAATGGGACAATGTCATTCTATCTCATTTTCAGACTGCATTGGGTCAAATACCAGCTCCTGTTTATCCAGATCCCTCCAGATTTGCTATCTCAGAGTTCTTGATTACTCTGTAAAAGATTGAATTGTGATACATAGTCAGGGCTGTTCCTTACATTGGCACCAACCTGATGGTAGGGAGTGATGCCTCTCCCATCAAGCTATGAAATAAAATATATCTGGCAAATCTAAATCATTAAGAGAAATCCTTAATTATAGCAGTTACATCAAGGCTTTAGATTCCACTCTAAGAATTCCTTAAGCTATAATATTTGCACTACAGACTAAGGCCATCAGGCATATTACCATCAGTGATCACTACTGAAAGAGCATGATTATTTGTTTTAGTTGAACTTTTTAATTTACACTCATCTATAATTACCCAAAATATTTTCTTTTGCTGTCATGTTTCTTCCAGTAGATTTTGATTTTGAAGTTACTGACAAATGTTCTATTTTACTTCTTTGTGCAGTATTTCATAATGATGAAAGGCAGACATTTTAGCAGAATTGTAGCTGGCTATTTTTAAATTACAAGGGAAGTTTTGATCTTCTGATGGCACAGGACCATAAATTAACATGGATTTTTGGGGGGAAGAGTAAGCCAAAAATACAATCTCCAAGACGTTACTTACATATACCATTGTGTGGACCAATGTCCTATTTCAGAGTTCTTGTCCTCCTGTGAACTGTCTCATTGAGTTCAATGAGTGACCTCATTTTTATTCGTATCAAGCACTGGAGCTTTTAAATGTGGATTTTTTTTCTTTTTTTTGCATCTATTAGGTACAGCTAACTCTGATGGGATATTTTTTGGCATTCTTTTGGCAGTGGTGTCGAAGAGGACAGTGTGTCAAATATGGAGATCATGGACCCAAGCCTGTAAATGGCCAATGGTCTGCCTGGTCTGAGTGGTCAGAGTGTACTCGGACTTGTGGAGGTGGGGTTACATATCAAGAAAGACACTGCAATAATCCAAAGTAAGACATAGATGTGAAAAGGTATTATTTTTATACTATTTACATTATTAGGAAAAAAAAATATAGCAGAGTCCATATAGGGAAATAGTACATCTGACAATGTTTCTAAGACCTTTCTTTCATTCCCAGTGTGACCAGTCAGTAGCTGAAAGACAGAAATATGTTGCTGCTAGAAAGTAGTGGCTGTAGAAAACTGCTAGAGTGCTAGAACATCTACAGCCTAACTTTATGGATTTATTTGTTGATAGTAATGTCTGTAGAAGTCATGAAATGCCACACGGACATATTCACACCTAATAAGTTAAGAATAAGGGAAAAATAGTCTTAAAGATTGTTAAGACTTCTGATTAGGTCATATTATCCAGGATAATAAACCAAACGTGTTTAAAGTCAGTATCAAAATGGTTGTAGATAGATATCTTTGTATGTCTATCGTGTTCTTTGCATTCTTTTATATTTCACAGGTCAGAATAAAGTTGCTGAACCCTAGAATTTTATGCTAAGAATGAAACATGAAACAGTTGTGGCATTAACCTCTAGCGAATGTCTTGTCACTATAAATACTGCTATTCCTTACAATACTATTCCAAAGTAGAGATAAATTATTATCTGACCAGCATCTTTCCCAAGACTTAATTCACTTCAGCTTACAAGAAAAAAAGGATTTCACTGTTTTATTTCATACACAAGTTCAACAGGCATAGACACATGTATTCTTCATTGTATACAATAAAAACAGCATTTAAACTGCAGTAATAAAAAGCAGAGAAAATATGACACAGTTTATATGAGGCTGTAAAGAAGCCTCACACCTACTATACAGTGCTGCAGTAATAATATCCACGCTTCATATACTATATTATAGGAAAATGTGAGTTAGTTAAAATAGTCATTACCCTCACTCAGTCAAGCCAATTTCTGCAGATCCATAGCAGAGCATTTTCTTAACGTTTTCTGTTGTTTCTCAGTGTATTTTGATAAATAAAATTACTCGGAGAGTATCCTGCATTAGACTATTTAGCGTGAGAGTGCAGGGTCTCAGTTACACGTCACACACGTAGTTTGGTCTTCCTGCTTTTTTTTTTTTTTTGTCTTCCTAATTTTGTTTCACTTGCTACAATTGTATGTATGCACTTTGCTCTTTGCATGTATTCATAAGCCTTCTCTTGCTTGCCCTGTATGACAGAAGAATGTCCAGTAGTTGAAACGTTTGAGTTTGGTGCACTATTATAACTCATAATGATTTCCAGTGGTCTTCACACAGAAGTGCTTTAATATGAAGAGTTTGTTACTGTAGCATTATGTATTTAAAAATGGCATTAAGGGTGATCTGTCTGTTCTTACTAAAGTAAGACTTGATGCAAGACATGATAAAGATGAGTAAGGCTTGATACCAGGACCCTGTTTATGCTAACTTCTGTTTTATTATATTAATGGTAATCCAGTCAGAGCGAAGAGAAGATACTGTAAATCTCTGTGAGTGTTGAAACGTCAGGACTGTACATAAGCCATCCACACAACAGTGTGTGAATATCCACGTAGCTGTATTTCCCATCACAGCACTTTTATATACATATGGAATCATTAGAAAAATGATACTATCCATTTTCAACTTTGCACCACATGGAGCAATTTGTAACCCAGTCACTGTTCATTGTTCTCCTCTATAACTACACAGAAACAAAGAATAATGATTCTTTTCTTTTTAAACTTCTGAAATATATTTCAGACGTTTATATATTTCAGCACATCTATGTATATTATTTCATATGTAGCATATTCATTTCACTTTTCCTAGTCCAGATTTGTGTAGGAGCTAATGTTTATTTTGTTCAAAAGTTTGATAGACGACTTTGGATAGCGAAATTGTGATAAGGACAACAAAATGTGTTTCTGTAGCAGATTAGGACAAGGGTTGTGGATCTCTGAAGAAGCATCTGGACTCTAAAGTGGGGATTTTAAATAAGTAGTCCATTTTTCAAACTAACTAACGATTATTGAAGCAGATATCTAGATAATTTCCAATGATTTTAAAGTTGACACATTATGGGAAGGTTAAAGATAGGTGAAGAACACTAATTCAGGCTGCTGCTTATGAAAATCTCTTTATATAGATCTTTGTATGTGAAATTCTTCTCTTGCAAATGATATCCAGCCAATTCCATTCCCTTTCTCTCGACAATTTTGAGACAGACCTTATGACCCCACCCAAACAGCTCTGGGTATGGCTTCTGAATTACCACGCAAGTTCTCTATGAATTCCTGAAAACAAACACCTATGTAGAACACAGAACTGTGCAGATTTGCTAAAATCATTACATTTCTGTAAATTGCCACAGTGTAATTTCATGGATCTGGTTTTCATACATCACAACATTTTACAATTGAGGTACTTTTCTAAGATAGAAATAAGTTACATAATCTAATAGTTTAGCTGGGAAGGAACCTGAAGAGTGCTCAAGAGATTTAAATTAATACTTAAATCATATCTGTGGGACTACATCCTGCCCACTTCACAATAGTGCATTGTTAAGTAAGAGCAGAATGGAGTTTTTGGCACGTATGCAATCAAAAGACTAAATCAAAATTGCTTGAACACATTTTTAAATCTTTTGTTTACAAGATCTATAACAGTGATTATAGACAATGCAGTCACAAACTGATGCAAAGTCAGGATACCATGTAAATACTAATGAACAATGAAGGCTATGGAAGACCTCATAGACTTTTCAAATTTGTGCAGAATAATATAGTCTAGCTTTATGATACTGTCACAACGTGGCCATAATATGAGCAAAACATGTTCTCACTTGAAATTAAATCAATCCAAAACATGAAAAAAATTAGAGTCCAGAATTTCAGAGTCTATTTCCCTTTGTAATGCATAAAATACGTCCATTGAGCAGATTAATACCAGGATTTCTCACTCTGTGTTACATAGCAATGAATATCAGTTTTATTGTCATTGTTCATTCTTCTTAAGAGAGTCGTGCAGAATTAATTTAAGCTGCTCTTGAAGTATTTTAGTATTTGAGTCTTGTACCAAGGAGAGTATTTACATCTTTGCACTTATACTCCTTTTGCAAATCATTGTTTGGAGACTTTTTTTTTCTGCTGGCCTTTTCTCACCAAATTTCTCCCTTGTCCAGTTATCCTCAGCAAGGCCTCAGCTCTATTCAGACAGGTGTCTTTACTTGTGCCTGTCGATATTGGAGAGCTGCACAGATTAAAAATTTAGGCTGTATCAAGAGCATTTTACCACTATAGAAATTTTGGAATACTCCCTGTGCAAAGGGTTCCTTTGTAAGTGTAGTTTTGCCACAAGAGCTTTTGTAGACAGTGAAACCAAAATCTACTGATGGTATAAATATCACCAATAAAGGTATGATCTTGTCAGTATAGGTGTTATTCTGCTCTCAGAAATTTTGCTTTTTAAATGTACATCTAGTTTCCTGTGAATTACTTAACTCTTACTAACATCTTGTTGGTAAAAAACAAAGGTGGAGAAGTTTCCGTAATTCTCTGGCCAAGAGCTTCAGTAATGGGAGTTTACTGTAATATTAAAATGCTGTAAGAGCAGAGAAACAGAACACCTCCCTTAGTTTGGTGGAATTTTATACCATCCTCAAATATAAGACTGTGGCTAGAAATCACAGTCCAGCCATAAATAATTCTATTCTATTGCTTGTCTGGTGGCATTTACTTGGAAAGAGGTTGCTTCTTTTCCTTATACTATAGCAGATTTGTTCTCTGGGGCTGAAGGTCAAAAATCATACATGTGCCGAAGCTGTAAATGTTTGTAAAGAACTGAGGACCCAGTGGTTTGGCTTAATTCACATCTCTCACCAATGGCAAAAAATCAACATAAATGCTCCTTGACTTTACAGATGTTACATGTTCTCCCTGCCCTTCACACACTGAATTGGTGCCAACTAGGACAGAAAAAATTGACTTAAGACCTTTACCATTATACCCAGTGTCATTGTAGCTAGTAGGTTACCTCAGGAAAATTCACTGAAAGTTGGATTTTTTCCCACATCACATTTTGCTGGTATTTTAACCCAGTTTTAGAGTTACAGGTGGGTTTCCACCTCTTCCTTTGAAAGACTCTTTTTGAGCCCAAAATTCTGGAAAAGGCAGATATAATGTACATTCAAATCCGATTCAACACATAAAACCTAAGCCCCAGCTTGGTTAGCAGGTTAGGCATATGAAGGTTAAAATTTGTAATACAACAAACAAAAAAGCATGTGGAGTTCTCATCCATGTTGCACCAAGATATCTCCATAATGCTCCAGTCAGATGCATGTCAAGAGAAGTTGCATGGGACACTTGATGTAGAAAATAGTTACAGTGTGTAGGGATTTAAACAAACAATCTGCTGCAACTGTACCTTTGATACTGTTTATAATTATTGCTGTTAATGAATATATAATACTCTTCCATATCTTCTAGCATATTCTTTTTCCTTAGTGTGTATGTGACATAGGCAAGCTGACCACTGAAAGATCATGGCTTGTCTTCCAAGTGGAAGACACAGTCTCTAATTTTTAAAGATTATACAAATGTGTGCAAGTGCACATTGTTATATTTCTTTTCGCTTGACACAAGAAATTGTATGATGTGACAGAGTTCTTAGAGTTTGCTGTTTTGAAGATTTGGCTCAGGACTTGCAGATGTGTATCTGAGCATTGTCAAACTGCAAAAATAACATTGGTGAATTCCTATAGACCCAGAAGGAATACAGAAATGAGTGAATGTATTTCTCAGCAGCTCATGAGACCTCTCAGTCACTTTAAAAAAAGCAAGTCTTACATTGTTTTTCAGTTGTGTGCATAGACCAAAGAGTTAAAAAACTGTTATTCTGTTAACATAACATACTAACAAAGTAATAGAATATCCTCTTTCCATCCTGGCCAAAATTAAGGGAAATACCTAGGCAAGGAATGCTGAAGTGGATGTGACATGTTTAAAGTTATCCATGAATTCCAACATTTTCTTACAGCAGGACAACCATGCACAGTCCTTGTTTCCTTTGACCTCTTAAAAGCATGCTTTTTTAAAAATGATTTACAAAATAAATGAACAACCAAATGTAATTATTCATTCTGTTTATGTTTGATCGGTGTTATGTTATCCTTTATTAACTCTCAAATGTGATGGGTAATTCTTTGCACATGTTCATTCCTGGATTACAGCAGAGTAAAAATAGCTTTATAACAAGATTGAAACCAGCCAATACAAAATAGCCCTGTAAATTTAAGTTAGTAAAAACATGGCTCACCTCTAGATGGTTGCATCTTTGCTGAGTTTGCAAGTATCCAAGCAGATAATTCATGGCAGCGGCTTTACTTGGTTTTAGGACCCATGAAAATTAATGGCCCACATAAGAAATACTGATCTCCCATTTTTCTCCATATTCTCATACACATGTAACATGCCAATCCCACAAGGAGTAGGTTTTGCAAAAGACTTTTGTTTCTCTTTTTTTAGGCCTCAGTATGGTGGCAAATTCTGCCCAGGTTCCAGCCGTATTTATCAACTTTGCAATACTCAGCCATGTGCTGCAAACAGCTTGGACTTCCGTGCCCAGCAGTGTGCAGAATACAACAGCAAACCTTTCCGGGGATGGTACTACAAATGGAAGCCATATACTAAAGTGGAAGGTAATTATGCCACAGCTCTGATGGACAAGGGCGTTTGAAGGAAGTGAACTGTAAGCTGTAATTCAGTCATATTCTTTGGGCAAATAGAAATTCAGTTGGCTTGTTTGAGATGTGTTTGCTTTCTAGCAGACTGGAACCCAGTCCTCCTGTGTGATACTGCCTGTATGAACAGGCAGAATTGATTTTGGTTGTGAATTTAAATCTCTGTCCTTAGCATGACTCCTTGGCTGTCACTACCCCTCTCGTTTGTTTTATATTATGTATCAGTTAGGGTAAAACCAAAACAAGAACAATTTCCATGGATTTTTCAGTATGGGAAATGTGAGCTCCCACAATAACACGACCAGAATCTTCTTCCTTTGGAATGTTCTCAAATTTCAAAACGTAACAATAAATCAACCTTTTGACTTCTCTGCTTGGATAGTCCCATGAGAATTGGAAAAACAAACACTGTACTAGCATGATTTTTTTAAAGTCATCTTTTCCTAAGAGGTCTTCATAAAGTATCTGACAATAACTATTTCTTATTTTTTGTAACAACTAAGTTTCTTTTTACTTTGCACATCTTAATTTTGCAAATAGTTTGAATCACTGTTCATTTTCATCAGATGCAATAAATATTTACTGCAGTTTGGAAGCAGTTTGTAGCAGAAGTTGCTACTTCAATAAAAATGGCTGGGTTATGTTCCACTGTAGCTGCTTTGTTTAGCACCTGTACAAATTTGCCTTTAAAGATAATAAGTGTATAATCATACGTATATACATATAAGTAACTTTCATTCATAGCCTGATTATAGTTTCTTCAAAAGTCTTTGCAGGCATTTTCATGGATATTTATAAACCTGTGTCCTAACAGCCAATGTGAACATAGGAGAGGAAACATGTATGTTCACAGCATGTATGTTGTGTAGTTGTGGGAGAAGTGGTGCATCTTATTTAATAGAAACTAAAGTAGCTTATATTGGCTGTTAAAGGTAGAGGCTGCATTAAGGACAAAGGGCTTAAGTTTCATAAACAAGACATCCCCAAGTGATTCTGCACTTGGAAATATCTGTC
Source organism: Urocolius indicus (assembly GCA_013401255.1). Lineage (NCBI taxonomy): Eukaryota > Metazoa > Chordata > Aves > Coliiformes > Coliidae > Urocolius > Urocolius indicus. Next base: position 489,753 of record WBNH01011266.1, on the reverse strand, counting down.
CTTACTCTCTTACTTGCTTTTCAAAATCTCTCTCAAGATCTTCATTTATAGTACTGAAAATATGGTCTGGCTTTCAAAATTGCTACAGAAGCCTTGCCTCTGTAGAAAGTACTACTGTGAATCCAGCTGCTTATTTGACATGATACTGTTTTGAATCCAGTTTCATGTTCTTCAAAATCTTGTTACACTGTTTTATTTGTTGCACTTACAATTTGTATTGAAATTGTGTGTTTCATCAAATATGTTGCACGACTGTTTTTGTCTAAGTAGAATAGTCAGCCCTTTATAAGCACAGCATGCCATCCATGTGTAAGAAGAAAATTTATTGCAATGATTGTTCTTAGAGGAGCAACACTGTTGTTAGGGGTAAATCTGGCCTCAGTCCTAGGTTTCAGCTGAACTGATCATATTGTTCAAATTGCAACTAAAAATATTTTTACAATATTACAATTTAAAAAGAGAAATGTGAAGCTGTGAACCAGCAGGACTGAAGTCAGGGCCATGTCAGCAGAGCTAACGCAAAGTTCACACTATCACACTGGATTTGAATTCTTAATTCTACACGTGGACAGTCAAACCCTCCTGTTCTTTTAAAATAGCATAATGTAAGCTATTGTATTTTGCTCTGTTTCTACCCATGTTGCAGTCTTAATATGTCACCACACACAATCCATGCAGCTTGTCAGCTAGGATGCAAGTGGAAACAAAAGCAGAATGCTGCTTTCTCTTGTTTTTTTTAAGCTGTGCTTCAGGTCTGATAATACTTTCTTATCTTTGTGGGTTTTTTTTTTTCCCCAGAGGAAGACAGATGTAAATTGTACTGCACAGCTGAAGACTTTGACTTTTTCTTTGCAATGTCCAGCAAAGTGAAGGATGGAACTTTGTGTTCTCCAAATAAATTTGATGTTTGCATTGATGGAATATGTGAAGTAAGATAAAATTAAGTTTCTTACAATCCTAATTTCTAATTTTTTTAAAGTGAGCAATTGACTCCTTCATGGAAAATGCAGCTGTTTCTCCAAATACCCGTGTATCTGAGTCTTTCACTTGTGCCTTTTGGTTGCAGCAAGTAGGGTGTGATCATGGACTTGGTTCCAAAGCTGTACTGGATGCTTGTGGAGTTTGTAAAGGAGATAATTCAACGTGCAAGTTCTTTAAAGGCCAATTCTTGATCCAGCACAAAGCTAATGGTAAGGAAAGCTGTTCCACATGATCATCAACTCATTGCTCTGCTGTATCCCCATGTAATATATATAATTCCTTGTTCATTAAGGCAGTGGCTAGAAGTCCAGATGTGAACTGAAAATCACAGAGAGAGTGAGAGGAGAGTTCACATTTCTCCTGTTTCTTGGTAACAAGAAAGCTCTGAGCATTAAGTCCTGGTTAGTCAATTTGCAAGCATTCCTCTTATTTCTTAAGCCACATTTTCCTTTTACGTGTGAATTTCCCCTTAAAGGAGATTTTAGGATTCAGGCAAGTGAAAAAATATCTGTCAACAGCTCTGAGTGAAGACTGCAGAAGATATAAAAAGCAATACACAGCATAATGCCAAACATGACAGTATTTCCATGTCCAGTTTCAAATTAAGTTGACTGGAAGCTTTCCAGCTGATCCAATGTATGATCCAGTCACTGGGAGGTGGACTGCTTTCTATTCAGTGGACTGTCACAGGCTTCCTGCATTGTGATCTCACCATGCCTTAAGTTTCTCAAGCATAAGGTGCAGATAATATTTATTTACCCACAGGAGTATTTTGAGGATCCATTTACTGTTGATTCTAAGATGTGTCAATACTACGATAATATAGGCCAGGAAATTGTTTAGGATGTAGAAATATAGATACTATACTAGAAGAACAGTCTAAACTGAATGCTCTGTGAAATCAGCCATGTGCAGTGCACATGGAGATAGTCAGCAGTGTCTCATCTGACTGTAGAATGAGTGAGATTTCTACCTGCTCAGAGTAGACTCAGTGGTATACAGAGCATTAAGAAAGCTCTAAGCATCCCAGAGCATCTCACCTCAAAACCCTTGCCCATGATGGGAATAGTATCTTCCAGTGACTGTAGGGAACTAAAGGAAAACATGGTAAAACAATTGCAGTGAAACCACTGTCAGGAATTTCTACATTTTTCTTAGGTAGACTTGCTTTTCTTTGTTTTTATTCAGAAAGAAAAATACTAGGAATTGGAACACCTCAGAGTTATACAAGCTGCATAACGTTTCTTCTTGAGGGAACGGGTTAAAGCTGGTGGATAAGAACAGCTGTCTTCAACAAAGTTTTCAAATTGACTTAAAAAATGATCAGCCATCTCTGTCTGTATGACAGCTACAAAAATGTTGCTTCCTTCTTTCATTTCAGACTACTATGCCGTGGTCACTATCCCAGCAGGAGCACGCAGCATACAGCTCCATGAAATGCAAATCTCCACCAGCTACCTCGCAGTGCGCAACCTCAGTAAAAAGTATTATCTGACAGCAGACTGGACCATTGACTGGCCAGGAAAGTTCTCCTTTGCTGGGACAGTTTTTGATTATCAACGTTCTTTTAACCATCCAGAGAGTCTATATGCAGCAGGACCAACTAATGAGACGCTGGTCTTTGAAGTAAGAGTTCTTCTGTTTATTCTTTCCTTGATGTCTATTACAGAATTAGCAATGACAGCTTTAGCTCTGCAATGGAGCTCTCAGCAAGATTAAAGACCAGGGCTGAGTCATGATAGTATTCAGACTTCATTGTGTGGTCATTCTAGGTTGAAAGGCCTTTCGCCAGTTGATAAAGGTTTGAAGTTTAGTAAAATGTCAGTGAAAAGGAAAGTGCATAAAACAAACCATACAGCATTATTTTTCAGTTGATGCACAATGGTAATAGAGGTTGTAAACACATCCCATAAATGGTATATGATAAAATTCAGTGATGTAAAAATTAACTGTAACATTATGGTGAGGCTTAATGGTGACAATTTCAAATAATGCTTCTGAAACTATGGGCACATGTAGCCAATTTTACAGCTACCTTGAAGCATCTGTGCAGTTCCTGTTGGTTCGGTTTTATTGGTGACAGCATCTAAAATACTGACTTCTAAATATGTTTTTATCTCCCAGTCAAATTTGTATCACCTACTCTGCCAGCTGTCCTGTGCTGAGACTACATTTTGTAGAAAGTGAATTTGGTACTTACATGGCTTGTTCCAGTGTTACAGTTTCAAAATTGGCCACTGATACTTCTGTTCTAAGAAAGAAAAAAACCCTTCTGCATTAGGCTTTGTAACTCACCTGTTACATCTGTTTTGATGAATCCTTCCCTGTGAGAAGGAAGAAGCCCACCCCAGAAGGGATGCAATTCCTTCCCACGTCTTCCACCAATACTCTGGTCAGCTCTCTATCAAACACACTGAGCACTAGCAGGGCAGTGTGCTGTGGCTCTTTGCCCTGCCATGGAACCCTGCAGCTGGAAACTGGGCTGCACAAGTTTAGCAGGAGCAGTTACCTAAGGACTCTGCATCATCTCCCTTATGCACCTCGCTTCTGTTAAAGTAAGAAACACAGGAATTATGGACAATGATGTGAAAAAATGTGAAATAATCCTGTTCTGCAAGGATTATTTAAACTTGCACAGTTCTTCAGCAGAGCATTTATTTGATATTCCAGTGAGCCTTACTGCTGTTGATACCGATGAAGTCATGTACTTAGAGCCACTGGAGTTCATGGACCATGAACACATTAAAGTAGTCCAGGATGAAAGTGTTTTAGAGCAAACCGTTTGACATGGGCTGAGGGCATGTATTTTCACAAGTTGCTGTCACAATTGGCAATACATTTTTTTAAACCTTTTTTTTTTCTCAGTTGGAGAATTTAGGTTTTGGATATGTATATTAATGGGGATGCTTTAGTCTGAGCAAGCATTTGGTCTACAAATTGCAGACATACTTCCCTGTCTGCAAATTATCTCAAAATAGCCTTACACCAAAGAAACAAGCACACTTATAAATACTATGAAATGCTGAGATGAACTCTCAGGCATCTTATTTGTCACAATGCAAAGTAAATGGCACTGTATTCTTATAGAGCTGAAGTATGAATAATACAATTGCCTGCAAGATGACACTTGGCTGAATATCTTGCACGTGCTTTGCAGAATAAAGATTAAGGAAAAAACTTTTAATGCCAAATAACACTTCTATTTTCATCCTCTCAAATTATGCTAAACAATTTTATTAAGATTTAACATTTAACTGGAGGCTATTGCTCCTTTGAGAGCTTATTTAAGCTTCACTTGTATTTTAATTGAAATACCTACACCACTGGCATTGGTGACCAGGATTCTGACTGAAATCATTAGTCCTGTGTTCCACATTTACATATATTTGTTAGCTGTAGTTGAGATTTTTTTTCCCTTTCAAAAATTTAAGAAATTAAATAATTTAATTAATAATTTGATGTTAGACTAGCTGAATTCAGAAAAAAAATGCAGAATTTTGTGTGTTCAGAGAGCTGCATTTATTTATGATTTTCCAGTAACTTTACATAGCAAAAAAAGCCAGGGAAAACTAAAGAGATATGCTTTTATGAGAAAGCACCCATATTGCTGAAGATCTGTTTGCAGCAGTAATAATGAAACAAATCCTACTTCAACTATAAATACCAGAAACTGACAGAAGGCTGAGAAAAGGCGTGTTTAAGCATTCTACATTGTGGGCTTGTTTTTATTTTTCTCTCATCTGTAATTTTCAAAGCACTGCACACACAAAAAGTCCTGACAGCAATTTTTTATCCAATGTAATCGATTTTCAATAAAAGAAGGCTTTCCAGGGTTTGAACCTCAACTTCTTCCTGTAATCTTCATATATTTTTCCTTCATTTTCTAATTAGATTGTTTTCAAAGGAAACTTAATACTTATTTTCTAGATTAGGCTTTTTTTTTTTTTCCCCAGAGGAATTCAGTACAAACCCTTGTAAAAATGCATACCACAAATACCAAGAAACTGAAAAAATTGCATGCATAAATAAGGCAACTTTTACTATTCAGGTGAGCAGAAAGTGTATGGTTTTGTAGGTGTATTTATTGCCATTCTGCTGTGATCTGAAAGGCAGTTTATGTCTGTTTAATTTTTATAGTCAGCTTTGCTAGACATTTGTGTGGTGACTCAAATGATCCAGTTTTTTGACTGTGTTTCTGAATGCAAATCACCCTGCATCCAGAAAGTTCAGATTATGCATGTCCTCTGAGCAAAAATCACAGGAGAGGCTGAGACCAGAGCTCTCCAGGTCCAGACAGGTCTGGCAAGTCTATGCTTAAGGCAATCACTTCCTTTGAAATGCAGTCATTCTCCAAAGTATTTCCTTGAAAGAGACATCTGAGGCATGTATTAAGAGAGAAGAAGAAAACTCAAAGAAGTAAAAAAACCTTAACGTTCCTCATTGTGTTGCATATCACAAGTTCAGCCTTGCAGTTCTACCAAATGTTCATCATTTATCTCAGATTGCACAGTATGTTCCTATGCAACTATTTTTCTATCTGGTTTTTCAACTTTCAGCTGAGCATGTACCATTTAATCAGACTTTGGAGCCCTAAACACTATTCAAAAATGAGTAAGAGACAAGACTGATAAAATGCTTTTCTTATTTACCCTGACATTACCCTGAAAAAATAAATACACATATGTATCTATATATTTACATACATTATATATATGTCATGGGAATGAGACATACCAAAGAAGACAGAGGGCAATGAATCTGTAATTTAACTAGACTGTGGGAGGAAAAAATGCAAACTATAGTGGCCAAGTACTTCCTGAGGAGGAAAACATTGTGAGATTAATGTAGAACTAAATGTGCAGGACTAGTATTTGCTGAGCACAACTACTAGAAGTGTAAATGCATGATGATATTTTAGAATTCATCAAAACCCTTTCTGGATTGCTTAAGAATTAATTTCACAGATGGAGGGAAAGCAAAACTGAGTAAACCACTACCCTTCAGAATTTGTGTATCTGTATTTATCTGAGGTTGGTATTGTAGATATTCTCATGATTGAGGGTTTATAGAAACCAATAAGAGCTGAAATGAAAAATACTTGTGGATTCAGAAGACAGTTCCTGTAATGGTCAGATTCAGGTTAGATGAAGTAACAGACAATGGTCAAAGTGGGAGATATGTGATAGTTAAATGATAATCTAGGATCAGAAATTAATTTCAGGCTTTTTAAAAATATGGTTTCTGTAGCATAATTTTCTCATCTTAAATGGAAACATGCTGGAATTTTTGTTTAATGTAGTTTAATATATTCAGCTCATTTATCTGTCATTTGGTCATAAGTAATCTAAGGTCAGCACTTCAAATTTAAAGACCTTGTCAGTGTTTTTCTGTTAACTGAAAAATATTTAGCTTGAAGAGAAACAAACAGTAAATTCATCATTCATTTATCTACCTTTGCAAATAAGGACTGCCAGTGGGCACCACTAGCTGCTGAAAACACTCTCCAGAAGAGGCTAGCAGAGCACAAAGGACATTGTCATCACAGGGCTCTGTCAACACAGAACTATCGAATTCACTTGTGACATCCATTTGTTGAAATATTCAATCAGCCTCCACAACTTGCTTGAATTACAGAAAGGCTTCTGAAAGGGCAAAAGAAATTGAACTGTGGGCATGAAAAATAGTGCATGACCTGGGATTGATAAACTTAAAACATGAAAGTTAAATTTCTGTTAATAAATGGATGAAGAATTGACTGATTTAAGAAGTCAGATATGATATGAGAAAGCAATGCAAAACAGGATCAGTATCCTCATTGAAGTTTACCTCAAATTTGGTGAAATATTGAATCAAGGAATTGTGAACTCTTTGTGAAAAAGATAGTTTATTTTGACAGCAATAAGTAACAGATGGAAAGGATGCTTTGCAAAGAGGCAGACATTCATGGGAAGAGAAGGTGAATGGAGCTTCAAGGCAGGAATATGTCTAATTAAATCCAGTAAATCCCTTCATCTTTATCAATAGGGGAAAAAAAGAGCAAGGAGGCCAGGTGGAATGACTTTACTGATGATCTAGCTGCCACTGGGAGAAAGCCAAGTGGCAGTTATAAAGCATTACATTTATTATTAGCTACTAGATGATAAATTTGTACTGATTTCCCCTGAAGACAAAGTAAACTAGAGAGAGCTAAGATGTGCTTATAAGACACAGATGTTGATTCAATACAACGGATAAAAGGGTTCTCCTGTAGTGAGGATAGATTAGCTGGACAGTATCCCTGAAGGTTGTACATTTAGCCTGTGAATAGTGAAAAAATGGAGACGCAGTAACAGCAGAAGATAAATTTGAACCAGCTGAAGTAGAAATGAGATCATACAGGACCTTTCAAGGATACTTCCCCCCCCGCCTTTAATGACCTTAGTGGACTTTTTTTGAAAAACAATAGTTTGTCATAAGCTTTTAGTTAAGTTTGTGTTTAAAGTGACTTTAGAAATACTGAATGGATAAAGCCCCTTTTGTTTTAAGGTTTGGCTTAAGTAACCAACGGATAATTCTTCCTTTACTGGAGCTTTCCAGACAGGTGTTGTCTCACTTTCCTTTGAAGCTGCTGGTGTTAGCCACTGTCAAGGATCTCACCCAATAACTGCCCACTCAAGCCAACGGTCCTGTCTTAAAGCTTGTTTTAAACAGTTTTCCATCAGCATCATATGCTGCATGCTCAGATTTATCCTGCTGGAAACAGAGTACATTTGTAAAAGACAATGGAATTAATCCTGAATAACAGAGAAATTAGAATCTGCCATAGGGTTTTGGAAGTTACAATATTTATTAAACAGCATGTAGATTCATTGGTGGGTGAAAACTGCAGGTCTTGTAGCATAATGCAGCCAGGCACTACTCTTCTACACAAGCAGACTCCTCCATCTGCGCTTACTGGTGTAATTGATGGCTCACAGTAGATAGCCTACCTCTGCTACATCCACCTAAAGAAATCATCAAAGATTTACAAAGCATGGGGCGTGACCTTGGAAATGGAAATGCAATTTGAAGGCTCAGATCAAAGCTGCCATGTATGTTGGGATCGAAAGCTTGGATTCATGCCTGTTTTGTAAATTGGGTCCATGCAGAATGAGTAAAGATGGAACTGCATGAAGCACACGTGGGCAAAGAGCAGCTATTCCTTTACCTGTCTTTTCCTCTATGCTCAGCTTCCTTCTGTAAGAGATTTGTAAATGTCTGTTAGTAGTTCACAGATATATCAAGTCATTTTTTTTTCAGCTTCTAACATGCCAGGCATTGCACACTTTCCTATACAATGGAATATTATGGAAGAAAGAGGAGTTTATCTTGTGTAAATTAATCTATTGAAATTCATTGTATTGCAGGTAACTTCACATACATATCCTACAATAAAAACACCTGAAAAGCAATGGAGTATTGTATTGGAAACTTTAGGGTAGCTATGGGAAAGAAAATAATCTCAAACAAAGGGGCAGATGCATGGCTAGTTAAGAAAATGTATTGGTTTAGCTTTGAAATCAAAATGATCGGCAAAGGAAAAGGTCCTTTACTCCAGAGAATTCAATTTATCCATTGTTTTAATATTTTGTGCTCTGACCAAAAGCCACAGTTCTTTTTCTTCAGAACAGATCTGGCAGATTCCAGCCCTACAGTCTGTGGTTTTCAAACTCAAGAAGCTGTAAATTTTATAACTCTGCGCCCTGCGGTCAGAGCTGCTGAGTGTTGTGTCTGAAGTCAGGTGGTTGGTGTGTTAAAGGTAGACATTAAACAGTTCTATTGAGGAACTGGAAATGTTTAAGGAGGTTGTTTGCCAGCTGTAAATTTGGGAGCAAATGCCAGTTGGCTGAAAAGACACTGGAATGCATCCAGTTAAGTAGACAAGCACTGGAGGTCTTTCCAAATTTGTAAGTCTGATAACTTGGCCGTATATGCAGACTTCAGTTATTGGGTTGTTAAGGAAGGGCTTTATAATGAATGTTTGAAAATACGGTAGAAAACTTTTTATATGCTCGTTACTTTGGCGAAATTGCAACTTTGCAATAGTATTGCATTCCTGATGGAAGCTTGGTTGAAGGTTATACATTGTGTACTGTTTTTCAGCTGAGTGCCAAGGACTTTAAAGTATATGGTTTTGTGCCATGCGATATTTTGTCTCCAATACTTTGCCAGAGTTTGATTTTTGCCCTTTTTTCTACATAGCTGGGATGATGCAGGAGGTGAGACATGACTGTGCTGCACCTCTTGCCTTGTAAACACTCGCTGTTGTGGGCTGCCAGCTGGGAAGGGGCTGCAGCTTTGGCTGCTGACCGGGAAATAGAGAAAGGAAGTTCCCTGTTTCCCAGTGTGCAAGGAGGGGGTGTAGCCCAAGGTCTTCCAACGTGTCCAGCCCAGCTTGCCTGCGGTGCAGGATTTAACCCATAGGCACCTGCTCAGCTGGAGGGTGTGAGTTTCTTACATCACTATGTGTTGCTCTCTGAAGTGAAAGAACGCATCTTGTTCTAACTCGTCTGAGATCATTTCTTTATTCCTTTCACTCTGTTGAAGCACCAGGAGAACCTTGTTGTAGCAGGAGTAAAACTCATTGCCACAATTGTCTTCTCATCCTCCCTCTCCTGCGTTCTGAATTCCATTGTTCAGGCTGTGTTCATTGTTTCTTGCCTCCGCTATCAAAAGCAAAGAGCACTTTCTGGAGACAAGTGTTCAGTCTAATACATCAAGATCTTTTTATTTGAAAAGTTTTAAACTTTATTGTTTTTCTGGCCACTGACATAGCACAGCTTTATGACAGTTGTCAGAATCAAACGAGATGAGGACTGACCTTACACAAGGTCTTGAGGTATGGACAAAACCTCCTCCTCTGTTGACATATGACTTACTAAAAGGCCAGATAGAATTTCAGTCTCTGCACTTGAAGAAACACAGAGCACCTACTGAAATGGGAGAAAGTGTGTCCTCTTAGGACCATGTAAGAGGAAATCTGACTTTGACTGTTTGTACATTAGCCAGATCATTTCTAACACAAGAATAAAGTAAAGCTACTCTCTGAAACAGTTTCTGGCTGCCTAAGACCCTGAGATCTGCTCTAACACCTTGGGCTCACAGGACTACGCAATGAGTATGCAAATTAAAGCATTTTGAGGTCTGGTCGGTAAGAAGAACTAGGAAAGGAAATGGTTTAATTAAATAATAGTTTTCCCGGGCTCAATTCTTCTTAAGCTGAACGCACCCTATTTTTTTCCGAAGCACATCTTCTGAAACTTTACACATTAGGTATTTGTGTCAATTTGTCCTTAAGAAAAGGGCAATAGAGTGAATGCATATTATTACAACCTGTTTTTTTTCTAGAAACCCTAATGTCCATGAACCTGAGCTTCAGGATTCAGAGCGGAATAGCTGTTTTAGCAGAGTTGGACTGTTTGCTATCAGCAGTTGGGCTGCTTTCTAAAAATGAAATTTTAAATAGGCGAGATATTGTCTTTCATCTGTTTTGACTGAACGTCTTTCATTGTTCAGTCTTACAAAACATTTACATCACATAGTGGTGAATACCCAAGAGAAAATAGCTGATCCTGAAAAAAGTTACACTGGCAACAGTTGGAATACAACATGGCAAATAGGGCACAGAACCACGTGTTGATGAATAAGCATAAAGCAACTTATGGAAACTTTGGACTACTCTCATTAGTGAGCACCATATGTCTACATGACTCACTCCCACAGCATCGTAGTAACATTATTTCTAGCAAGAATATTCACATGAAAAACTTCACATGAAATACTTTCTAGCTGCGCTTGGAGGATCTTCTAGTCTGAATCTTCTAATGGGAAGGCATGCACTCACCAATTCTTTGCCTTTTGTAGTCCTAACTCTGTGGTCCTTATATGCTCAGTTTGGGTCATTATTAAGGCTCACCAACTGAATAAAATATCTTTGGCTACTAGGAATGGAAAATATAGCATCCGGTTTTCTTTCTTCTGAAAAGCAAACAGCATGCAGGCCAGATCCTTCACGTGTTCAACATTACTGAGCTGCAGGTCATGTAAATTTGGTCTGAATTTTTACTGTCATGGGTTTTCTGTTTTCCAATAGGTACATTTTCAAAATACTTTAAAACCCTTGGCTACATTTCAATATATCATTATATTTCTTGGTCTTTAATGGCATAAAGGCAGGTTTGTTATTTTATTTTATCCCTGTTTGCTTAACAGGCAAAGGCTTCTTCCTTCATAGAAGGCATCATGGAAGATTAGCTAGCCTGGACTTTGCTTACTAAAAGAGAGGAAATTTCACCCACCCCAAATCCTCATTTAATCTGTCTCTGAACTGCCACAGGCAAACTGTAGCACTCATCAGATCTCCCAGTGAACACAGGGACCCACTTGTTAAGGGGCAATTGCAGGAGCACTGAGAGCCAGGGCAGGGGTACCGACTAATGCTGCATTGCCAAAAGTCTGTGGATGATATTTCACATCTACTGATGGCACTTCTGCTTCACCAATCCAGTCAAATGCCTTCTGATTTAATATCAGCATTATGCTGAACCACGTGTTTCTGCACTCTTCTCTTATATGCCCTGCAGGTGTTAGTCTAACGAAATGCTTTGCTATTTATGAATTACTTTGATGGGTTTTAGAATATAAAAAAAAATTAGGTCTCCTGAAAATTTATTCACAAACATGATGTGTATAAATATATTATGTATCATGTTTAGTGCATCTTCCTTCAGTATGACAGAATCCTTATCTTTTCTTTTACCCCCTTCCCCTTTTTTCAACAAATCCCAAATACCCCTCTGTAGATCCTGTTACAAGGCAAAAATCCTGGGATTGCTTGGGAATATACCTTTCCCAAAACCAACAATGAAAACAAGACATCTGTCAAAAAACATAGCTACTCCTGGGTGACGGTGCAGTCAGAGTGCTCAGCTACTTGTGCTGGTGGTAGGTAACCTTCCAATTGCCAATCCTCTTCTTTGTAAAGCCAATCCTCTTCTTTTTAAAGCATCTCAAACATTTCAGGTGCCTTTAATTTTGCAAATGTGTATCAATGGAAACAGGGGGTTACAATGAACACCTTACAACATAGAGGAAGCACCTTCATACTTCCTTTACTGTAAAAAAAAAATCATGTAAGTCTCAATTCCTGTCACTTAACAGTGACTCTCCGTCTTTTTTCTTTAGATCAGTCTGTATGCATATAGTATTTTGCTGTTGAAGTAATGTGGGAATGAAATATGTGCTTTGATGGTGGTGTAATTTGGCAACATAGAAAGATACCAAATAATGAGTAAAACTTATCTTGTCTGTAGAGAGAAACCGAAGGCCAAAAGATTATCAGGACCTTTACCTGATCTCATTGTTTAGTTATAAATATTCGAATTCTGCTAGGTCTGAGTCTGAAATTCTAGATAAGCCAAGAATTTCTTATTACCATATTCCTCTAGGTATTTGCTTTGCACAGACCATCACATTGTTTTTCTGAATCCTGGATGTTCTGTAAATAAAAATAATTCTGGGATGTAATGGAAGCATTTGGCATGTGGGAAGTCTTGCAGAAAGAACTGAGAATTCAGATTTTAGTACCCTTTAAATTCTAACTTGAATCATAGAAATAAGAATGTATGATGCAGCTGTCTTTAATACCAAAGATTGAGACTGGCTGCCCAAGGAAATGCCATGTTATGCTCCTGTGTTGGCAAAAACGTCCAGATGAAATTTAGGAATATCTTGCTAGTGTACTGTCAGACTTCACAGCATCTCAGGAGACTGTTTATGGAAGATAGACCTACCAGGAGCACTGGCAACATAAAATATGACACCTATTTCTTCTTGCTTCCCTTTGAAACAAATGAAGGTTGCAGCATGGATCTAAAGATGATGGAAACAACCGTTTCCAAATTTGACTTGCTGTGCCCAATGAACCATGCATGAGGTGAATGATACATCTGAATTCAAAGATAAATATGTTTTATCTGTTATTAAAAGAGAAAGCTTCATCTCTTACGGCATTTGTAGTCTTCTCTGTAATCTATCTTGATGTTGACACTCATACAAGGAACCTGTAGAATTCTGCAGATATGCTGTAAGAAGTTGCAAAATGTTTTGATGCCATTTGCAAGTGCAGGAGGAAAGCTCAAAGCAAGCACTGCTAGTTTCTGCAGGGAATTAGGATTTGAAGAGTTACTAATTTTTACTGGTGGAAGATTCTGCAAATATGCTGTTTAAAACTAAAATATTTTATCTGACTTTGAATAGTACCTGTGTTACAGAGAAGGAAATGAACATTTAAAACATCTTGCCAAACTAAATTGTAGTTTATTTAGTTCAAGTCTGAAATTGTACCAAGGATCAGCTTGGACTTGTTTAGCTAAAATTCTTCACTACTACTTTCTGTCTCATATTTTGAGTAAATGTTTATTTTACTGTACCTTTTTTTCTAATACTTCCATAGGACACATTACAGCAAAAGCAATTTGTTTAGAAGATCATCGTACACAAGTCAATTCCTCCTTTTGTGGCCCAAGGATGAAGCCTTTAACTGAAACCAAACTATGCAATACTAATCCCTGCCCAGCATAGTAAGTTCTCCTTATTTTTGTACCTTTTTTCTTGGCCTTATGACTTTCCATGTGGCACAAAAGAAGCCCTCTCCGAGAGGCACACGGAACTGCGGAGCCTGCTAGATGAACCCACTTCTGCCCTGTAACATAAACCAGTAATTATTTAAAAATGCTCCATGTGTAGGCTTCTACCCAATGATAATAGCAGAGGCAGTGCTTGTAATGCTGCTAGGCAGGACCTCCTGATGATTGCCTGCAGCTCTGTCACCATGCTGGGGTTAGCTATGTGACACTGAGTAAATCTAAGTCACTTAGAGGCCCATTCTGCCACCTTTACTCACCTTGAATCAATAAGACCATTTCCTGAGTAAAGTGCTACTCCCCATGTGGAGGCTTGGCCCCATGACTCAGAGTCCACATATTAGATTAGGTTAAAAGAATCTTGTGAAGTGTAATTAGTGATTTTTGGACAGAACGTCCCACAGAGTATTATGATACCAAGAAGAGGAGTATATAAACCAAATAAATAGTCAGCAGTGCTCCCGGTGCCCACAAAAATAGAGATGAAGATATTGCCTATGTGAACAATCTTGTTTTCTAAAGACATAAGCAAGGCAAAATGCAAAGGAAGACATTGACATATAGAGATAAGCATTTAGAATCCAGCTGGACTAAATCAATAGAGTTCCTTTAAAAACATGGGAGTTACACTGATTTATAGTAGCTGTAGTAGGAGTCCTTTGGAAAGAAAAAAATGTGTGCTCATATAATTAAACACAATATTATGTGGCTTAGAAAATAAATGGGTAGATTTAAGGACACTTTGGCCATTTTTCTTCTGCTGGTTTTTTTCACTTTCAGATTCCTGACTTTGCAACCTTAGCATTACTTTAATTTTACCCTAAAGCTTAGAAAAGCTGTGCTATGTTAGACAGGACATTCTGACTTCCAGGGAAGGAGATTTGCTAAAGCTGAAAAAAATTAAGAGTGTTTCAGTGGCAAATAAAGACAGTTGATGATGCATTGAGGAACACAGGCAGCAGAAGGCTGAGGAAGTGAAGGAAAGCTCTAGAGCTGGTGTTATGCACTGGCTTTGCTCAGCTGTGATAAAAGCAATGGGTGGTAAAAACAGTTTGCTGAGCCCACTTCCATACTTCTTAAATTAAGACATTTAATGAAGTTTAATAGGAAGCATTCCTCATCTCCCCCAGCCCAGAAGAGGATGAAGAGGCAAAGCAAAAAGATGTGCATGTTCTGCAGTGGCTTTGTTTTCACTTAAAAATCCATGATTTGCAATATGTTGAACATACTGAAAAATAGTCCAGTAATGGTTTGGAATTTCCTGAAAAATTCAAAGATTACAGCAGAGTACACAAAATCCAAATGGAAAATTATACACTATGACCACAAAACGATAGAGATAAGGTTTAAATAATGGTAACATGTAACATGAGAGCACCATGTTCCTGCTTCAGCAGTTTTTTTTACATTGCGTTTAGCCACGTGAATTTCTCAATACCAATTTCTGTGTGATCTCTGTAGCCAAACACAATCTTTTCATATATGTCTTATCTTCTGCCAGGACTATTTTTATCTAAGGAACTCAGTATTATGTACACAGAAATGTATTGTCTGTGGTGTTTGTAAGCTGTTTGTGCTCACCTTTGTTTTGATGTGGGATTGTTATGCTATAAAGCTGCACCAAAAATCACATTTATGTCTGTTGACCACACAAAAGATTTTCATTTCCATTAATCAGAGATTTCCACGTGTTTTGAACATCTACTGATACACTTATCACTGAAAATGCTGAATATCCATTTCGACAGGCAGTGCAATGTTTTCCTGTAGAAATTGCTCTGATATTCTCAGATTTACTACTTTAAAGGAGAAACCTTGAACCCTAAAAAGAGTACAAAAACTATAAAAGCCCCAAGCCACTTCTAGGGAAAACCAACTCAACTCACTCAGTAATTATTTTTAAACTCCTTAGGATAAATTTATGTATAAAGGATCTACGTGTAGGACCATGTCTTAAATGAACAGATTGACATTCAGCTGAGTGAAACTATGCCAGAGAATCTCTGCTGAGGAATCTGCAGAATGTCATGGCATGTCATACTTCCCATAAACTCGAGACTGACAATGTCCAAAACTGTAGTATTAATAAATACCAGGCAGGAAACAAAGAATACTTAATAGACAGCAAATACAGCAAAACCAAATAGGGCAGGCGTAGCAGGCAAGGGAACGAGGTGAGTAATAGATGAGATTCAAATGTGTCAGTTTTGTGACATAAAGAGGCTCCAGACTTATAAAGGTCAGTGAGGAAAAATTACTGCATAAGGACAAAGACTTAGTAGACTGAGTAGGATCAAACTACTGTCCCAATAGTAAGAACATGGAAAGGCATCAGGACTGCACACTGTTGTTGTTGGATTTCAGAGCTGACAAATCTGGTCATAATTATATAGTGATTTGAGCTAATGACAGATACTCTCGGATCACAGCCCAGATAATCCTGAAAAATAGCAGTTCACGAGAGGACGTTAAAGTAGGTTTATTGCCCTCTCCTCTGTGGAGAGAGGAACTTTCTGGGCAGTTAGGGTGAATAAACTCTTCAAATGAACACATTTTGGTTGTCAATCACCATTGTCACAAACATCAAGACAAATTAATTAAAAATTGTGAAAGGGATTGAAGCAGTAACTTTTTTCCATGAGTTTGTGTTGCAATAGTCCAAATTTTTATACATCAGACAAAAAGGAAACTTCTGACATGTTCTGGATTTACATCATTACTGACTACGCACATTAACATTTCTTTGTCCTTAAATTAGTGCTTTCCATATTTCCCACTACTTTTGGCAGTTACTAGGCTAAGAGTTGGGATTTCTTCTATTCCTAAAGGGATTTTTCCAAAATAGACTTTTTATACATTTTTTACAAACTAACATTAACTTTGTTTTCAGGCCGATGAGAACAGACAGGCAAATGGGATGCTTTTCATCTTTCACACAGTGAGAAAAGGGGAAAAAAAAAGCTTTCTTGTCATTAAAGCTATGTGTAAGCAACTATTCCGGTGGTCACAGGACTGGTGCTGTGAGAAACCGTTGGAAGCAGAACAAGCCAAGCAGTCAGTCAAATTTGAGATTAGACCCTTTTCTATGTCATAAATTATTAAAATTTATAAACTGAGGTCTTAACTTTATTTAAAATCTTAATTTCAATGCTGGGTCTTTGAATAAGAGTTCTCAACTTGAGTAACTATTTAGTCATTCATGAACTCCTTTGTTTCTTCATTTCTGTTTTCCTACCTAATTTTTATTTATGGCCTTGCTTTATGAGCCTTCAAGGACAAAGACGGTTGGTTGGTTGGTTAGTTGGTTGCAAAGTGTTCCACAAAGGCTGGGGATCTACTCAGATGTACTAAGCAGCTATTCACATTTCAGAACTGAACTTACCCTAAGCAATTGGGAAGAATTCTTCTGGCTTTGTGTAACTTCAGCTCCAGGATGTGTAACTGAAGGATACCTGCAGGTTACATTTCCTGGTTTATTTAGATTCTACATCATCTGCCTGACAAATTTATTAGTCTGTGGACACTTAAATCTTTGAGACACTAATGACAGCACAGCTGACTTTAGCAAGCAGGTTCTTTTTTTGTGAACAGAGGCTTGTAATGTTTGACATACGTGCCACTGGACAGCCCTGGGCCAACACTTGTCACCCAGCTTGCGTGCATCTGTGCACTCAATGTGCAGGTACATGCTCAGCTGAACTGGCCTGATTCTCTCCCTTCCGTGTCAGCTTTTCAGGTGGACCTTCCTCCTCCATCCTGTCATCAGAGAAAGATGTAGAAAGGAAAAAATGTAACAATAAAGGGTAGAACTTTCCAGTCATTGAATTGATCAATTTACAGATCTTCTACAATCTTGCTTCTGCCTTTGGCCTCTGCTCTGTTTTTCTGTTTGGAGGTCTCTCCAAGCAGCTAATGTGACAAAAGTGATCATCTTACCCTTTCTTTAGAACAGAATTTTCTTCTTCTGTTCTGGAGAGGGTTTTTTTTTTTTTTTTTTCAATTAAAAGCATAGACATGGTTAAAAAGGAATGGTGATTTGTTATCCAGAGCTTTAGATCTTCTAGTTATTCCACCAGCCTCAGTGGCAGCATCTCTCTTGGGCCCCGTGGAATTCCAGATTCCAGATCAGATGCATAGACAAGCTGGTTCTGGTAGATGAGAACTCTAAATAAGCCATACTAGTTTTTCTAGTTGTGTGACACATATTTAATCTGTAGCAAAATGTTTCATGCTTTGAAGATAGATTATGTGACTATGGCTTTTTGGTTGTGTGAACAGATACCAGTACATGAGGAGAGCAGGCTGAGCCAAATCTCTGCACAATTCACATTCCATATGTGGCTCATATTTTATAAAGCTAATTGACCCCTGTGTTTCTAACATATGTGTTTTTTTTCCTTTAAGCTGGTCAACAGGAGAATGGAGCACATGCAGCAAATCTTGTGGAGGAGGGCAACAAAGTCGTCTCATTCAGTGTGTCCAGAAAAGGGCTTTTCAAAGAGAGGAAGTAGTGGCCCATTCGCTGTGTCCTGTCAGCACTCCTACGCAGGTGCAGATGTGCAATGGCCAGGACTGCCCACCTGAATGGAGCCCTGGCCTGTGGTCTCAGGTACTTTGGAGAAAAACCTACATCTTTGTCTGCTGGCATAATGAAAAGTATTTCCAGAACACTCTGCTCAAAAGAATAGTGAAAACTTTGTGAAGATCAGTATTTTGCAAAGGCCTCTATTCATGGAGATAATACATAAACTATATGTATATTTTAAGTAGCTTTCTTAAGTGCTTGGGGAGGAGGGCCTGCCAGATGTGGACACAGTGTCCTTTTTGGTACATACAAATGGATATTTTGTTCTGTTTTCATAACTTAAGGCTCTATGAATTCTTCAAAGCCATTACCAACCCCCCCCCCCCCCCCGAGAATATTTCCCACAGCAGCATTAACTTTTCTCAGAGATAACAGTCAAAGAATGAAAAAATATTTGGGGTTAGAACTGCACATTAATGCACACATGTGTGAGAATTGTGGGCTGATAACTTTGTGATTTCCACATTCACTAATCAGTTCTGTACTTCTGCCTTTGTTGGAGCAATTATTCTGCTACAAGTAGAATGCTGCTGCAGCTAACTGCTGTGAGGGGCATGCAGCCCCTGGGCAGATTCCTGTGTGTACACACCCTGCTTCACAAACCTGCAAACTGCCTGACATTAAGCCAATCCCAGCTAGAAAACACA
Organism: Urocolius indicus; assembly: GCA_013401255.1. Lineage (NCBI taxonomy): Eukaryota > Metazoa > Chordata > Aves > Coliiformes > Coliidae > Urocolius > Urocolius indicus. Next base: position 470,878 of record WBNH01011266.1, on the reverse strand, counting down.
CGTCTGCTTACACAAAACTCACCTCTGCTCTTCCTTTCACTGCTGCTGATGTGAGCTGTTAGTGTAAGGCTAAATGAAGTACTGGGAAATCTGGCATTTAAGAGAGAGCTGACAGTACACTGCTATCCAAAGGAGTGACATTCTTTTTCTTCCAGTGTATGTGAAGATGCAACAAGGCAGAAGGCTGGCAGCATTATTTCAGAACTATTTATTGCTTGACTTCAACAGACATGGCTCATTTGTGCATTTGGTTGCATATTAAGGCAAAGCAAACTATAGAATGTCTTTTCAGCTGAACCATGGTTCAGGAAGGCATATTTATTCACTAGTGACTTGTCCAAAGCTTCAGTTGCAATCTTGGCAATTAAAATACCTTTGGTCAGACTTTCATTGTCTCTATCAGATTCTGTCTTGTAGCAAGACTCATTTGGTGGAGGAGTAATGTATAGAGTCCCCTGGGTAGTTTTCTCTGTCTCTATCACATCCCTCTAGGCCAAGGTGAGGACAAAATAACAAATAGTCTGATTACCAACTTCCATGGGAGATTTTTGTGATGGGAGGTTAGGACCAGCTTTCAACTATGCTGTCCAGGGAAAAAGCATTTTGCTCACATGTCCAACTTACCTCATCTACGGAAGAGAGATATTACTGATCTGTTCTGCATGGGGGCTTGTAAGAGTTCAGAATCTACATTAAGAAAGCACTTAGAACAATGTTTTAGAAGTGACATACAGATGTTACTGTTATTCACCAACAGCATTTCAAGTTTACTTGTATTCTAGTGGCAGCTACACAGCACATTAGCCATGGTTTCCATGCTGTGCTGTAAACTACAAATAATGCCAGTTTGCATTTCCTCTAGTTCAAATGACTATTTCTTTCCCTCACAGTGCTCCAAGACTTGTGGGAGAGGTATTCAGAAACGAGATGTCTACTGCAAGAGTACCAGTTCTCCCAAGGTCAAAATCTTGCCTGAAAGCATGTGCAGCAGAGACCATAAACCTGAATCCCAGCAGACCTGTGTGCTAGGACGCTGCCCCAAAAATGACCGACTCCAGTGGGTGATTTCTTCTTGGAGTGAGGTAAAGTGATGTGGTTCCATGGCTCACTGCCTGCCTGCGCTGCTCTTGGAAACCTCAGGGACACACACAGGTCATGTTGGGGAAGGAAAGCTGAGCTGTTGTTTGCAAATCAGGTATTGTAGGCAAGCTGCTATAGAACCACAACTCTTTACATCCAGATGGAGTTAGATGTACCTAGATGTCTTCATTTTTCAGGACTTTCACTGGCTTTGGATTCATATTTCAGTTTATACTTTACAGAACATGGTCTTTGTGGTTTTAGTGGCACAATGCTTTTGTAGTTTGCATAATTTGGGGTGTCTTGCACATAGGACATTCTTCTTTATCTGCATGTGTCTCCATAGATTTAAAAGGTGTACTTTGCCTTTCCAGTGCTCAGCCTCCTGTGGTCCGGGTGTACAAAAGCGAGAGCTAAAGTGTGGTGAGAAAAGCATCCATGGGAAATTGATCACCTTTCCTCAGAGGAGATGTAGAAACATCAAGAAACCAAATGCCAACCTGGAAGAAGCTTGTAACAAGGGAGCCTGTCCATCACAGACATTGTATAACATGGTGACTGGCTGGTATTCTTCACCCTGGCAGCAGGTAGGGTGGGAATCTTTCCCTCCTCCCTCTCTCTGTCCCAGCTAGGACTCTTTCTCCGGCGCTATTTCATGTCTTGACTTTTATGAAGTTTACCGAAGAGCAAGTTTCTCTACACAGTAGCTAAAGCAGCATCCCTTTAGTGCTTTTCACTGCTTTAAAGAACAAACCAACTGCAATGCAACTGCTGACTCTGGGACAGTGTGTCCACTGTAATTAGAAGGTGAGGATATCGCACTGGGCTGAGGGGGCTCCTGGACAAACCACAGTGTGGCTGGATACCGACAAGTGCTGGCTGGATTGGCACAAACACCTTGGGGATAAAGTGCTGAAGGCCACACTATTGTGACAGTGACAAGGGGAGTCCCAGGCACCTGGACTAAAGCTGGCTCCACTGCATCATGCTGTAGTGAAATGCCTGATTGTATGGAGGAGATACCTCCAGAAGCAACAGCCCACAGGTGCCTCCTATATGTAGATATACCCTAAATAAAGCCACAGCACACAGCCACTGAAACACGATGCACATAGTCCACAGCCATCATGCACTTTGATGCAGCTCATTTCTTTGTCCTGAAACTGAAGAATGTCACCTAAAAATGTTATTCATGCTCAGGAGGCACTACATCCCACGCTTATTTTCCAACATTTTCTTCTCAGTCTTCTTCAAACTGCACTGTGGTTGAACTATTACATATCTATATGATTTGAGCATCTGCACAGATTGCCTGGAATTCTCTAAATACTGTGATTAATTACAGGATCAGTCTGTATTTGTTTCTACATTCTTGCAAACAAGCTTCTGTATTTCTGGAACTTATCTGCTTTATGAGTCACATATCAAGGAGACACACACTCATTTAATAACATTTACATGAAACAATGTAGGCCTGACAATTGTAATCAGATGAAAACGATCGCATTTATCTTGAAGACAACTTTTCATGAAACACATACAAGTAAAAAGCTTATTCATTTTAAAATACTTCATAGATCTTCCTGTAAATGCATAGTGTTTTTCCCCAGATACTGCCATAATTATGGTTGCAGTGGGAGTTTCATCTCTGTCCAGACAGTAGGATTGGGCCCAAATGCTCAGAGTTCAAAAAGAAATTGGTGCAGACAATCAGGAACAGGTTTTCTAAAATGTTCAGTTTCTATCTCGATGTCTAAGTAAGGAACCAAATTTTCAGCCAAGCCCTTAAATAACCAAATGTTTGGAAGGGAGAACAGATGTACACATCTTGGAAAAGGTGGTCCTGATTGCAACAGGTTATTGCAACAGAAACACCCTTGATCCTGACCTCTCTGTCTTTGAAAGTCTCATCCAAAACCCTTGATAGTCACATGTTTGGCTTTCATGAGCTCCCAAAAGGTCTCTATAATGAAAGACAGCTTTTCCTTTCTCCTCCCCGCAGTGTACGGTGACGTGTGGTGGGGGAGTGCAGACCCGAAGCGTGCAGTGCCTGCGCCAAGGAAGACCAGCGTCTGGGTGCTTGCCTCACCAGAAACCAGCAGTCCTGAGAGCTTGCAACACTAACTTCTGCCCAGTCCCTGTGAAAAGAGGTAAAACTCAGCTCTACTTGCCACAGCAGAGTTGGTTGCTTAGAACTCTACATCCTGCAAAAATCACCTTGCCCAGTTCCACACACAGAACTATTTGGCATATTCCTTCTTAACTGATTTTTCCCCAGACTTTCCAACTTTATAGTTACCCTTGAATACCACAGCACCTCTCTTCTAAAAGTGAACACTCTGAAAGCAAAGTTGAGTCTATAACTGACACAGGAGATTTTTAAAAACAAATTACATCAAAAAGTCTGGTTCTGAGTGGCATCTTTATTCCAGCTCATTGAATAACACAGAGGCATCTAGTGCTGGTACTATTTTGTGATTTAAAACAGCAACTTTTGAGCTAAGCAGTAAGAATTTGCCAATTATTTTTAGTCTTTTGAAGTCCATCCAGGGTTCAGATTTCACCCATATATCCTGGGAGTCAAAAAATGCTTCATCTAGAATGTACTTTACTTACTGCTTCTGATCTGTTTATGGTGTGCATTCAGAGAATGTGAAATTAAGCTCTGTCTCTTCCTACGTGTCTTATATGTCACACCTTTTGAGTGTGTTTTGCAATGCTAGAGGAGCAGGAGGAACGAGAGGTTGTGTGTCAGTCTGAATGACAGCAGGGGAATTCTCTCAGAACCATCACAGTCAGTGGTATATTAGCCCCATCCCATGGTTATGTTTTACAAGCTGGTTACTGTGTGGGGAAAAAAGCTGATGGAGATCCAGGTTCGTCCCTATACCACTGGCTGTCTAGATAATGCTAAAGCACTTCAAACTGAAAGTGACAGTAACCTCTATAAAACCTAGGCCAGATTGCGGGAGAAAGGTGGTAATAGAGTGGGGAGCAAAGGTCAAGCTCCAGCCCTTCACCTTGTAAAATGACTTCAGCCAAACTCCCCATCCTCTGTACCAACTCCTGGCATTCCGCATGCACAGAAACCCTGTAAAACCCAGTGGTATCTTAACAGACCATTCTACTGCATCAACTCCAGGCATGCAGAGGATCAAACTTGATAGATCAGGGGACCTGAATCCAAACAAGGATATAGGGATGAAATGGTTCTAAAAGGAATAAATAAATAGTTCTGCTGTTTTTGTAAGTACATGTTTTTAACATTTCAAATTAACCTTCCTAAAAACTTCTGCTGTACTTTCGATTTTCTGTACTACATCCTTTTCTGTCATGATACAGCAAGCACTTTTCTTTCACCCCTGCCTTCCTCTGCTGCATTTCATGTCTGGAGTAATGTCTGTTATTAATTTTGGCCTTGGCCTGTTTCTCTCTCTCCTCACATCTGCTGGAGCCCTTTCCCCTTGATTATAACTGGGTCGTCAGGCTCTAGAGATCAATTATCTGTTCACTACTCTCTAACTTTCTGTCTAAACCAGCAAAAAGAGAAGGAACCAGCTGTGCTGGAATCACATGGAAGCAAATCAGTCTCCATTATCAGCCATGCAGCTCCAGCTCAGTGATCACAGCCAAGAAAGTAACGTTTCAGAGAGAGTTTACACACTTTCCTAGACAAACTGGGTCATTTCCATCCCTCTCTCAGATGAAGTTACGGTCACCGTAACTCCTACTAAATCCAACTGCTTCAAATGAATGAAAATTTAAACAACATATAAATACTTGAGTAAATAGAAATAAGGAACTGGCAGCCTGAACCACGTCCATTGAAGTTTGTGAAACTCTTTGTGTTCACTCCAATGGTCTTTGGATGAAGTCCCAAGAGTAGTGTTTTCAGCCATACCTCTGCCATGTTATCATTGCACTTCAAAAGGGGCACAAAGATTTATTAATGCTGCCTCCTCAGCACTTACAGCTTTTTTTTTTTAAAACGGTAATTCATAAGTTTTGAAAATCTGCCCTTCCATGGCAGGAGAGCTTCTTCCTGCCTTAATGAGAACAGCTTTCCTCACTTTGTGCTGTGCATGTTTTTCATCTGCTGTCTGCCTCAGATCCTCCCAGCAGCAAATTCTGTCTGGTGGAGAGCAGGTGAGGCAGTGTGAAAGCTGCTGTGGAACATCCCTCCTGACACTCCATTAAGAACAGAAAGGCAACACTGTGGAGTCAAGGGGCTGCATTTAGTACTGGGCTTCCTTGTTCCAGGGCAGTATTTTCTCTACAGAGCATTAGCATTTACAGACAGGCTTATGTTTGAAAAACCAAGGACTGAAATGGCATCTGGGTTCTTTAGAAAAAAAAAAATTACATTATTTTCTTATTCATTCAAATAAATTTGAGGGTGATAAAGAGACACAAAACCGCCTCTGCCAGCACATGCAAGGCAATCAAAAAAAGCCAAGTGGTGACTAATCCAAAGGAGCTCCCATAGAGAGATGGAGGTGACTTGTGGCCTGCAGAATATGAAGAAGTTGTCTGTCTATGTGAGGGAGCATTTATCTTCTCTGACTCAACTCAACTGATCTGAGAATGCAGACAATGGTGGCTACATTTTTATTCACTGTCTCCCTGCAAATTCCTTTTATTGACCATATAAACAGTAGTTCTGAGAGTCAAATGGAATCTTTTCCCATGCTCACAGGAGATTTCAGTTTAGCTATAAATTTTGCTAAACCTCATTTGAATGTCTTACTGCTCTCTCAGACATGGTGAGTTTGTTTATAAATCATCCATATGAATCATCACTCTGCTCTTTTAAAGAAACATAAAGCATCCACTGCACAACTGCAGAAGGGAGTAGCTATGAAATGTTTCTAAAGCGACTGGGCTGCGTGTGTAAATGATTGTACATAAATTTAGGTGAAAGAAAATCTTAGTGGAAAAATATTGTTTCCTTGTAATTAAAAGCTGAGCTTTTCCAAACTAGACGTTTCCAGCTTGACTCTTCCCACTGCAGTTTTCACCAACAGAGCATAGTCAAAGTCCTAAAAGCCTGATCCATGCCATCTAACTGAAGTGTCTGAGATAGGCTCCCTGCACAACCCAAAGGAGAGTAACAAGTTCCCCCAGAAAGTGTTAGAATGCAAAAAAGCACTTTCAGGCACATGCACAATACACTCAAAGCTGACATTGCTTTGAGGTGCAGGTAAACTCCACAGGGTGCTGATGGCAGCAAGCACTCAGCATCAAGCATGGAGCAGGCTCATTTGTACAAGTTTCTGGCTTTAGAGCATGATATGAAAACACAGGTTACTTTTTTATCTTCTACGGCGAAAGTTTCTCCTCTTTTCCCGAATGTCAAAGTGTTCTTTAAATATTTCACTTCCTTCAGCCTATTCCTATTGGATTAGCTCCATCTCTATCAAATGAACAAATGTGATCTCTTAACAAATCAAACATCTCTGAAATCAAGAAAAGAAAGCAGCACTTTTGAGATGAAAGCTGGTTCATGGTTCCTGTTCTTTGAGTTGAGTCTCTCATCGTGTTTTTAACGTTACCAAATGCATACAAGTGTGTGGAACTATTGCCTGACTTGCAGACACAGTCTTACCGTATTGCTCTGGTTCTCTCCTTCAGATGATCCTTCTTGTGTGGATTTCTTCACTTGGTGTCATCTGGTACCCCAACATGGTGTCTGTAACCACAAATTTTATGGCAAGCAATGTTGTAAATCATGCACGAAGAAGAACTGACAGCAGCGTGTTATCTGAACCCTTCAGTGACGGGATTCTCTTCCTCAATTTATGTTGGAATTAACTCTGCTTTGAGGCAAGACATGGTGCCACATAAACCACTGATGGAAGAGACATTTTTTTCTAAGGGAATGTCTGAGGTACAGTAATTGTTGGCTATATGTTCAAAAAGGAATGTTTTTCTTTTTTTCTTTATTTGCTGACCTCACTAAAGTACAGGGTACTACAGATCACTTGAACACTGAGACTCGAGGGGCAGTTCTTCTTTCTTTCAAAGTGTCATTTTGCACTGTGATATGTTATGAGGAAGCAATTCAGGCAGGAGCTTGGGAGCTTGAGGAGGAAGGTTCCAGTGTGGCAGCGTGACCGATCGTGTGTTCAGAAGCGTTCCCTTTCCCATTGGTGTCGGATGCTGTGGTCCCAGGCTGAGGGGGCTGTCACCCAGCCTACGTGCTCCCAGGGTGACGGGGCTGTCACCCAGTCCACATGTTCTTGGGGTGAGGGGGCTGTCACACACTCCATGTGCTCCCAGGGTGAGGGGGCTGTCACACAGCCCATGTGTTCCAGGGGTTGAGGGGGCTGTCACACAGCCCATGTGCTCCTGGGGTGAGGGGGCTGCCACCCGCCCCGCATGCAGGACATTGCAGTGGCTGTTGTCTGGAGAAGGCAGCGTCACACCTCTGAGAGCAAGAAGTAAATAGTGCACTACAAAAGTATATGGTGCTTCTCTGTTAGACTTGCTGCTGGAAAAGCAAGTTTGGCATCATGCTCATGTTTTTATTGTTTTGAAGAATTTACCTTCTGCTTCGTGTAGAAACTCAGCGGTGGTTAACTAGTAACTCGAGATGTATTCCTAGAAATATTCCATGTTAGAATATTTGGACTTTTAATGTTGCTGTGTTACAAGTAAACTAGAATTTCATATTTCAACTAACTCCAAGAACTCAGATTTACTGAGCTCGATGGTTATGTTTTCAGCTTTCTAAGCTCACTAGATATGTAATTTTAAAATTTAAACTTGATACTTTGAAGTAGTTGTTTTCAGGAGATAGGGTGTTTGAATGCCAGGATACTGAGGAATGTCTTCCTTCTAATCTCAAATCTCTCTGCAAATTTTGATTCATTTATTACCCAAAGGAAATAACAAGACTGTTACATGCTAAACTTCTCTGAATAGTTATTTATTCACACAGGTTATATGAAAGAAAGAAAGAAAGAAGAAAAAGATAAGTGGATAACTTACTCTAACCCATAAAAGCCAATTCTATTTTTATACATTCTCCTAACACTTTTATTTAGTTCAGAATCCCCAGCAAACAAAAGAAACTTAAACGTAATATTTGTAGTCCTTCAGTATCGAGATGTTTGGTGACACTGTATATCAAATGGTACCATTTAAAAAGTTTCCTCATTGAAAAAATACCCAACCCATTTGCCAAACCCACGCTGAGACAGAGCTGTGTTCTACTGTAATTTTCTGGGGAGTGCCTACGAGGGACATATTTATCTAATTCCACCCAATCCCACAACTTTGTTTGATGAATGTAGTACAGTTTGACTGGTTTTTTTAAAGTATCGTTTCAGCATCAGATTAGCCAGCTCAGCACTAATGCCAGACAGTGGTCACACCAAATTAGCAGTTCCTTCTGCAACAGTCTAAATTAAAAACATGTATTCTGTGATACTTTAAAAAAATGATGATTGGAAACATATCTCAACCTACCCCACTCTGTCTTGATATTGGACATCGTGTAATGATAACCTTTTTTTTTTTTTTCTAGGTAGACTACAAGGGTTTTGTTTTGTTGTGTTTTTATAATTGTGTCCTTTTTATTATTTGATGTAAAATAATTAATTTATTAATGCATAGCTTCTCCTTTATATTTTGTTGCCCACTTCCTGAAGTGACAACGGAGGAAAGAAAATGTAGTGTCACAAAAAATGAATTATGGTGTAAAAAAAGCAAAAAGTATAAGTGTAATATTTAATTATTTTATAAGCTTTGTAATAAAGTACTCTAACTGTTTCATTATATTTGGAATTGTAAAATTCATGAATGAAATATGGAGGTTATAAGTAAATATCAAGTAATATAAGTGTTGTATGCATTCCTTTGCATTTGTGTTGATTGTCCCACGGGATCTTAAAGTAAAACATTACCCTGTTTTCTCCCGTGGCGCAGCTGGTTCCTGTCTATGACTGAGCTCTGTGGAGGGGCAGCCACAAAAGCTGCCCCTAAGAAAAGCCTGTTCTGTGGGGCAGTGGAAGTTTCGCCACCACAGCAAAGTGTGACCTCTGTGCCCAACCATGCCCCTACCATTCAGGTCTTGTATGGGTTAATATTGACGAGGAACCCTCAGAACAGTGGGTCTGAGTGTTAACAAGCGTTATGATGAATGGGATGGAGGTCATTCCTTTCAGGCACTCAAAGTCAGGCGTATGTGCTAAGGTCATGTGAAACTTCTCTACTCTTGAAGGTCCCATTATACTGGCAAGGGAGGAATGCACGACTGGTTATTCAACAGAGTGACTATATTGTAATTGCCTTTTAAGTGCAGAAGATGATTCTCATTTGAACGACTACCTTACCATTCAAGCAGCCGCCTCGGATTGTGACCATTTCAGGCACAAAAAGGCAAAAAGGACCTAACTTCATGGCTTTGTTTTTGCTATCAACACAAAAGTTAAACCACACAGAAATACAGTTGCTCCACTATGTGCAAGACAAAACTATAAAGACCTATGGCTTCTCTCACCAAAGACTTGTGTATCGCAGAACCAGCACGATTCTTCCCTGCCTGTGCTTATCTGCAAGGTAAGAAGCCTCATTCAACATGGCATTAGGTTTTACAGCCTCTCCTATCTGTCTGGGGAATACTTAATTTTTTCTACAGATAACTCAGCTTCCGAGTTTCCGAGCCAATCCCTGGCAGGGGCTGCATCGATTCACTGGATCATTTCCTATACATGTTCTCCAACATCTGTTTGCCGCTGTTCCTGTCGTTCACCATCACTCAGGTCTCTGACACAGAGCTGTAGAGTGCTGCTGATAGGAGATGCTGTGCATGCTGCTGACTTGCCATGTAATCTAGTAGGCAATAATAAGCACTGGATCAGTCTGCCCCTGAAGGGTGCCCAGCAAGTGCTCTTTTGAACGTGATTTGGACTAGGGATTTCAATAATTAATATGCCCACACAAGCATTCAGACTCTAAGTGGCTTTGTGTTCTGGGCTAGAATTTTGGAATGAAAATGAACTGACGGTTGTCAGTGAATTACAGCATTGGAGATGGATGTTGATAGTGGAAATATTGCATAAAGATGTGCTATTGTGTGGCTGGATCAACCCCAAGCCCACAAACTGTTTTATTGCTGAGCCCTTACAACGATATTTGGTATACAAAGCTTGGCAGTTTTCTAGAAGTATATTGCTGCAAGGCTCACTTTATAAAGCAGAATGGGGTCTTTTCACAAAGGAATGGCTCTGTTTCCTGTAGTCAGATTTCATCACTCAGGTAAGGGATGCATCTGCCTTAAACTCAAACAGATATTTAATGAATGGCTTGATTGTGTAAATCAAACTCGACTATCTCGGATGCCCAGAAGACATGAAATGTTGGAGACAGATGAATGTTTCGCTGCATGTCAGTTTATGGTAACATGATCCATATCCCCTCTTTCCTTTATTTTTCAGCAAATCCTATTCAAAAGCATCAATAAAATGAACTAACATTATTCTATTGCAACAGAAGTCCAACCCCATGGAGTCACTGTGATGCCATTGTGTACAACGCTGTACACACATGTCCTGAAAGGGTTACGGCCTCAAGTGTGCATCAAGAAATGAGAGGAAAAGAACACGTTAAGAGTGAGCTTACTGTGATGAGGAGAAAAAGTGTTGCTGATGGCTCACCATCTGGACACTGCAGACCATTCCAAAGGCAGCTCCACACAGATCAGATCTGAAAGAGTGAGGAACTTCACCTTGATTCTGTCTCAAAACCAAACACTGAGCACTGCTGAGGTCTGAGAGGCTCACAGGGGGAAAAGGCAGCAGGGAAGCTGGGATATAGTGGAACAAATAAAAAATGAGGTGTGCTCATTACTGAGTCCTGACCACAATAGTGACTATCACGAGAGGAAAGCAACACATTTGAATCGTTCCAACTGTTAGCTGGCAGTTATCAGGGGACTACAGAAATGCGAGGTTTTGGCAAGGCAGTAAGTCTTCTTTCCATCAAAAAGTCCTGAAATAGGGAGATGCAGCTGCTAGAAAATACCTTCAGTTCCTCCCCAGCCAATATTGTATGAACATCAGTCAAATCTTCCTGTCCACTTCCTGCACACTGTGCACCACTATCATAGACAGTCTTCATCGCCTGCCCTTCAGAACAAATCCAGATCCAAGCTGGGCTGGAATGCATCTTTCCATGTGTATCACATTCTGAAGTTCTTCACCTTGCAGCTTACAAGTAACGCTCGCTTCCCCCAGGAACAGACAGTGACAGAGCAGGAGCAGATGCTGAATGGATCCTCACATGAGCACTGCAAAGCGAACAGACGTGGGCTGCTATTTACAGCACTTGCATTGCTCTGGCTGTGGGAAGTTATTGCCTCTACCCTGGTAGAGGCAATCACAAACACACTGACCCAGAGAGCTTGCCTCCCAGCAGCCAATACAGAGCAGGAAGGGCTAAGGGAAGTAGTGTGCTTGTTTTCCATGAGAGATACTGGGGAAGAAACTGCCTGAACTGCAGACAAAACCTGCATTTTTCAATTCACAATGCAATGTAGTAAAGTCAAAACTAGTTTTCCTCTTCCTTCCTGAAGAAAAGCATCTATTATAGGATCTATACTTCAAACTGCAAAATATTTAAAGTACTTTTTGTTCAGTATTAAGAAGTATTCAATCATAAACAAAAAATCTCTTTACATTCCTGGATTCTGACAATGGAGACAGGAACCTTCAGCTAAGCCCTAACTTCCAGAACTTCCAGGCTTAACTTTCTCAGCATTAAATCAAACTATTGTCACTACACGTCAGCCTTAGCACTGTTGTGTACCTACTGCAACTTAAGATAGACCTTTAGTATCCCTGAGGTGACATGGGCTGACAAGCATTAATTTATTATGTTCTGTTGTGATAATGTTCACTAATCCTTTCATGGTAACTTAGGAGAGCTGACACAAAAAGCTCATTCAAAAAGAATATTAAAGAGTTTATAATGGAAACATTGACTCATGAAGTTCCTGCCTATGGGAAGCAAAGAGATTTCAGAGAAAAGCATACAGAAGAACTCTCTTTGGGATCTTCACCTTCTTGTATCACCATAGTATCTGAATTAAGCCTGTCTAATAGGAGAAACTGAAGACATTCTTCCCAAAGCAGGAATACTCTGCCAACACTTCAGTGCATCTATGGAATAATGGCCCTCTAGTAGCTCTGTTTAGATTATAGTTAAAGAAATTCAGGATATCTGCAGAATTCAAGAGCTGTTCTTGTACAAACAACTTAATCCTATCTCTAATGCCCTTTCTGACCAACTGCTGTAGTGCTTTTAGCATGGCACTGTATTGCAGCCATCCCAATTCCTCACCTCAGGCACTGCAGGAGCTGCAACGAGACCAGGATTCCTGTGGGACTCAAGCACAGTGAGGGGGCTGCATTTTCCTTCCAAAAGGAAAGATGAAAGAAAATGCTATTACTATTTTCCCATGGCTCATCTCACAGAAAAAGCCATTCTGGTGCAAAGTGTTCCCCAGAGCCACTAGAACTCACAGTTCCACATTGTATATTCAACATAACTATTCAGCAAGCAAAAAGTAATTGAGGTCTATTTTCCTCAAAATGCACCACCAAAAAAGGGTTTTTTATAAGCAACTAAACAAAATGTTTTGTGGCTTTCACTTTGGGAGCTTTTGATAGCTGAAATACAACTTTTGATTGAAAAAGGCAGAATAAGCTTTCTAGGTACATTTTTAGTAGCCAAACAGATCATCTCACTGATTTTTTTTTTCCCAAAAATGATACAAACAGCTCAACAATGCTCATAGATCGTTCATTGTATTAATGATATGTCACTATTTATCTATAGGAGCTGCAAAAGATTCAATATGTAAATCATTATTTCACCCTTCACTAAAAGACACTCTCCTTCTGAGTCCATGAGAGGAATTTTGACTTTCAAAGAATATACTTTAACTATACAGCACCCTCCACTGATAGATATTTAACTGGATCAGAACATTTCATTTGCAGCCAGAGATGTTGCCTGTCAGCAGAAAGCTCATTAGCTCAGACTTTGTAAAAAATACACTGTGAAAGCCAAGTTGCCCAAAACTACCACAACTTACTCATTCGTGTCTGTGCTGGTGTGAGGAGAAAAGTCAACCACGCAGACAATCACAGGCTGTAAACACAGCTCCCTCCAATTCAACGTAGTATATACTTCTTTGAACTCCATCATTTACCACAATTTAATTTTGAGGGTTTTGGTGTCCACTTCCAAAACACTAGTTGCAAAACCAAAATTGCATGTCAACAAACTGGAACATTTAATTTGAAAAGCATTCAGCTATGGAGTGGGGCCATCAGATGGTGTATGGGCTACTGGGATACACATGTACCAGACCACATGTTCTGAACTCAGACTGCTGCTGTGCCTTGTGGCCAGTTATAACGTCTAATGCTGACCTTAGTTTTTTGTTTGGTTCTCAATTGCAATGGAACTTGTCATTGAAATAATGAACTTGTTACAAGGTTATTGTTCAAATAAGCATACAACTTGCTCAAGTGTCAGAAACAGTCTCCTAATCTCTAGCTAGACTAGACCACATTGATTCAAGGGCGTCCCAGAGCAACTCTCAGGTAGCTGATACAGAACACTTAACTCACTAAGACACATCTAACATCTGGCACGCTCATCAGCCATGTCTGTTATTTCTTAGTGCAGCAATTCCACCCTAGAGCTTACACACATTTGAGAATCCTGCTGAGTTTCACCGATCATAATGCTGTTCATAAGGCAGAGCTAAAGCCTCCATTCCAACCTGTTCCCAGCCAGGGCTACAAGTTGGCTGTGAGCACTGGCAAAAAAAAAGCTTCATCTGGGCTAAATACCTGAGAAGCCAGCAGTTCCTAGAACTGCTTATCTAACAGGTGAAGGTTGTTGCCAGAGCTATAAATTAAAGTTTAGGATTACAGGGCTTCTGAGCTTTGACCTGCTGTGATCAACAACTGTGGGGTTGAAGGGAGGCCATGCTGGCTTGTGTTTGCTGCACGGTATTTGCACTGCATTGAATTTGATGCGCTCTTCAGTTTTTCTGCCTGTCTTCAGCAGGGGCCAAGGATGAGGTCTTCATCTTGAAGCCTACCTTGGGAACACAAAATAGAAGGAAATTTATCTTCTGACTGACAAAAGGCAGAAAGGAGATACTGCACTGGGTTTGCTGATACATCCTTGCTCTTCTTTGAGTGATTTGTTCGCTTTTGTTACACTCAATGCTAAATCTATGGTCAAGAGCAGGGATTTTTTTTCCTCACCCAGTTAAGATCGTGTGGTGGACATTTTCACATACATCCCCAGTATTACTGAACAGAGTCTAACCTCTTCTACAGTCTTCTGTGAATCAGGAGGTTTTGAGTCTTTGGCCTTTTGTATCAAGTGTGCTCTAAGGTGGTAGATGGTGTTTGTGCAACTTATACTTGCACTGAGGAAAGAAGAGGGGAAGAGGAACAGAAGAGCAGATACTCTTTTGGTCCAATCTGGACTCTACACTTAAAGAGATAGCAGTCTGTTGTGATCAGAGACTGGATTTGATAAATACAAGTGATCTCTTTCAGTCTTTTAACAAACTTTCTCTAGTTCACTATATCCCTTATCCCCTCTTTGATTAATTTGTTTAAATGGTTACCTTTAATTAGGGCAGGCATAACTCACACCTCATGTCTGCATGAAGGCAAGCACAATGCGGCCCTTGCGTTGCCTGGTACTGGTAACAGCACTGATCTGCTGAGAGATGGTGACTTGAAGGAAGATTAAAGGTCTTATTTTCTTAGGTCAGAATAGAGAATCCTCTAACAAGGCTAGTTTTAGAATCTGCCACTCAAACTCTTCTTATCCACCTGTATGGAATATATATTGCTTAGTTCTTACACAGGCTGTTAATCTATCTATCTAAATAAAAATAATTAAGGTGGAAAATCCCAAGCTATTTCACACATGCTATGTCTTCTTATTCAGGAAACAGCCAGAGTAAAGCAGTTTCCCAGCTTCCTAGATTACACCATCACACTTTGCCCAGGAACACAGTACTTCAAGAACTGGGTTATTATTGATGCTGGCTTTTGTAAACGCTCTTCCCTGAGCTTCTCATTAACCTTCTGAACCTCATGCCTGCTGGATGGATCCCAGCCAGCATCCTTCAACTACCAAAGGACTCTTTGAAAGGAGAGTTTACACCTCAGTTTCCAAATTGTGTTACTGTGGCATACAAACTATACAGGAGAGGAAGGCAAACAGTGGATTTTCCTTTTTAAAAACAGTGGTTGGTTAAAACATAAAGTACCAATAATGTGAGAATCATACAGTCCCAAAACCTTCAGACATTCTGGCACATAGCTCTGTCTCTTTCGGACAATTGCATCCCCTTTTTCACTGCTTCTCTCCTCCTGTTCCAAAGCTCCCCCCACTGAAGCCATCAGGGGGTGGAGAGCAGAGCGGGTTGTGAAGTGTCTTGGGGTAATCCACTTTGACAGGGAACTATGCTGATTAAAAATTATGGCTTTGGAACAGCAAAGCTCCCACTGCTGTCCGTATACAAGTTGCTGCTTTCTATTTAAACCTTACCAGTCACATCTAATCAAGAGAAAATAAGGACATTTTTATGAATTCCATGAGAAAAATTCCCCTCAGGTGTAGGTTGCACAGTTTGATCAGCTCCAGTATCATATTTTAGCATTTCATATTAATCCTGCAGACTCTGAGCCAAGCATGCTAGCGTTCCTACTCGTCCCACAGCCAGGCAAAAACAGTTTGGCTATTTGTTATTATTTCAGCTACATTTGCAATATGCAAATGAAGATTTATGGCAAATGAATGCTTGAAACTATGCATTTATCTTCATGTGGAAGAGGTATCATGTGGTTGCAAGGTGCCAAAAGATACCAGAGCTAGGCAGAGAACAAAACGAATTACAACTCCCAGAAGGCACTGCAGAGTTGTACATCAGCATTTTGTGTCCCGATGACAGGAAACAAACTATTTCACAGCCTGAGATTTTCTGGAAGATAGGGGCTTGACCCACCCCCCACACTAAGTATCTGATTTCACTGTTCCCAACTGAAAATTATTAAAGTGTCAGGTAAATCTAGGTTTTTCAACAAGGCTAAACTAAAAGAAAAGTTATTGTTTTATGGAATGTAAGTATCCTGTTGAAAACACACTGATGTGAAAAAAACTGATTAAGTACAGATAACATTTATATTCCCTACTATTCTCCCAGCCTCCCCCTTGTTTCTCCCTGCGTAAGCAGCTGAGATCATTTCCAGCCATGTGCCGATTCAGCTTTGCTGCGATCACATTAAGGAAAAGAAACAAGATACTGCCTATTCCTCACCTCATCTTTCTGGCCTAGCACAGAGTAACACAAACCGTAAGTAAGACTCAGAGGTGCTCTAGAGAGATGCGTTCCTGTGTGGTCTCATTCCCTGCTTTCTATTCTGCGGTACTGAAGACAATAGGATGACACATGGATTGGAGATAGCTCCATGCATACTTTCTTTCCTAAGTCAGGGTTTCCAAAGAAAAGCACTGGAAAACTGAGATACGTGCCCAAAGTTCAGCTCAGCTTGAGACTTGAGGTCCAATTTTTTTGTCTCCATTAGAAATAACTTCCCTTAGGTTAAAGGGCTCATAACCATACAAAATCAGGGCATACAAGCCAAACTCAAGCCACATCTGGACGTTAACATGACAAAAGATGATAAGTGAACAGCACATTTAATCTCAGTCTACCCCCTCACATATGAAGCACCATTTCCAGATTCTGGAAGCTACTTTGCCTCACTCCTATAACTTATTGGAAGAACAAAATGGCTTTAGTTATGCACAGTCTACCTTATTCCCTGGTTTTGCCTCACTCCTATGAATATCACACAGAATTTGAAAAATTGGTGTTGGGAGGAAGTCATTCAAGTGAGGCTTGGACTTGGTTGAACAAACACTGAATTCTGTCTTGGAGAACAAAATCAATTTAATCAATGGGCTCTGGTGTCCAGTGCCTGTGGGGCTGAGTTCCCTCAGCCCAGACTTGCATCTGGTACCTGCTGTGGCTGATGAGAGGGTGCTCTCCAGTGTGAGACAAGGGAATGGCACAGCGACAAGAGAGCTGTGTTTCAGGCAGTAAAACAGTATGTGTGTTCTTAGACAGCCACCTAGTGAGTCCAGGGAGGAATCAAGAGCTGGGAGGAAATTCAGTGAACTCATCCAGGAGACTGGAGTTAAACTACAAATAAGAGCTAAACCAGTGGTAAGGTTAGCAGTGCATTTTGTGGGCTTTTCACCTCAGAGTCAGTGCAGTAGCAGACCAGAAGGGCTCTTGAATTCCTTCACAGTTGTGAGACAAGACTCCTCATCACTTTATGATTCTAGAAACGATTGTGCAGGTAGGAGTTCTGTAAGCAGTAACAAAATGTCTGGAGGTTAAGTGGATTTCAAAGTTTTGTTTAGGAATTAGTACACGTGTCTGGGTTTATTTCAATACATGTATTCACCTCACCTTTTTCTTATGGACTCGTTTCTAAGTCAAAACACTGGTGCTAACTGAAACAGTTTTATCTTATAAAAAAAGGGACAAAGTCCAGAGAGAGAGATCCTTAGAAGTGCCCCTGGGAACTCACTTGGAGAGCTCACTTCACTAGCGTGTTTGCATCTGCCATTCCTGCTAACTTAAATTGCAGTGTGGTTGTGAAAAAAAACACAAAGTCTTCTGAGTAAGACAAGAGGACTCATCAGCCCCATTCATACCAGGATTAGCACTTGCTAGTTGTGTGTGCCGAATTCTGGCTCTATGAAACAAAAGGTTTAAAAACCCCTCCTTAGCCATAAGGGTCCACAGAAAAACATTCAGGTATGATTTCTGACTTTGCCTTTGCAAAGTTATTCCAGGGAGACCTCTGAAAGTTACATACTTAGGGACTCACATCTTTGCCAGTACTCTGGATGTTCACAGAGCCACAACATGTGATTTTTATCCTCACGTTAGAAAGATGCAGAATGTGTGGAATTATAATGAGGCTGCCAGAGTTGGCACCTCATCAGCCTAGTGGTTACCTATTAACCACTTCTTGCTAAATTACTTTTTGCTATGAAGACCACTTGCAAGAGGAAAGCTCTCAGATGACCTCTTTTTATAACTAATCGTTGAAAAGAAAATGAAAAAAAAAAAAGATCAGCTGAAATAAAAAGATTAAGACACTAGCAGAAAACCTTATCAAAACCATGGCTCTCTGAAGTTTCATCTAATATTAATATGTCACATAAGAGCTGCAGGGAGAGCGAGTAGGTCAAAGTGATTAAACTCTGCTGATGGTACTGTTTGGGATGCTGTAGAATTTTTACTTCGATATTTACTGTGTCCTAAAAATCAGATCAGAGAACTGCCATAGCTGTCAGATTATGTCAATCCTGAACCATTGGTGCAGCCTTGGACATATAGTTTCTTTGTTCTTCTTTTGTATCTATGAGTGTGCTTTGAATTCCTCCCAGACACATCAGCCCTACATGCCTAATTAAATACCCTCAACACACAAAAAATAATGGCAAGGAAAAAGAAACCTCCCTCATGAGGGCCAGATGATTTTAATTAGGTCTTACTCAAAATCTCTCTAGCCTCAGATCACTACAAAATCCTCAATCATGCTGAGATTGCATGCTGTGCTCCAGGCTTCTCCTTTCCCTTTCACACTGGTTGCTGCTCTTCTGTCCCAGATGGATTTTGTCACTGCTTCTTCCCAGGGGGAGACCTCCTCACACTTGCCACTGCTACAATGTTGGGTCCCTTCTTCAACTTCTCCGTGGGTCTTTCCCAGGGGCTACAGTTCTTCGTGAACTGCTCCAGCATGGGGCCTGCCACAGGGGCAGCTCCTCACACCCTGCCCCAAAGTAGGTCATACCCCAGGAGAACAGTCCTTCAGGGACAGACTGCTCCAGCCTGAGTCCCTCACAGGATCACAAGTCCGTCTGACAGCAAATCTGCTCTGGTGTGGGCTCCTCCGCCCCCATGGGCACCCAGGTCCTGCCAGGACTTTGCTCCAGGGTGGGCTTCCCACAGAGTCACAGCCTCTTTCAGACACCCACCTGCTCTGGCATGGGCTTCTCCATGGGCTGCGGGTGGATTTCTTCTTCCCCATGGGCCTCCACTGGCTGCAGGGGCACAGCTGCCTCACCATGGGCTGCACCACACTCCACAGTGGAGTCTTTCTTCCAGGACCTGGGCACCCCCTTCCACTCCTTCTCCACAAACCTTGGTATCCGTGGAAATCTTGTTTTCACATTCTCACTCTGCTGCTGCTGCAGTTTAGCAGCTGCACAGCAACTTCTTCTCAAATACATTAATCACAGAGGCACTGCCTCAATCACTAATTGACCAGGCTTGGGTCAGCTGTGAGTCCATCTTAGAATTGATTGGCATTAGCCCTGTCAGCTACAGGTGAAGCTTTTGTTTAAAGAAGCCAGTCCTGTAGCTCCAGTACCAAAACCTGGCTCAGGCAAAACTGCTACACATTTGCTCAGGTTTTTTGACAAGTTCAGCTGAACTGCAATCAACCAAATGCATTGTGTACTTGCAAAAGATGCTCTGCAGACATGACCTGCCTGAGATTCTTTGCAGGTAGCAAATCATATAAAGAAAAACATCTCCTTTGATGGACGGCTTGCTTGCAAAAGGGAATTTGTTCCATTTTAGTGAAAACAACCTCAGAGACACAGAGTTGTTATACTTTTTGTAAAACAGGAGAAATGTTGACCCATCTGAGAAACTAAGATATACCTACTGGTTTAATAACATTACATGGATGAACAGTATGTTTGCATTGATAATACTGCAATGCTCAGATGACAGAGCCAATAGAAATATGTTTCTGAGTTTGGAAACAGCTTTTCTCTCTTGTCAGTGTTGCTCAATGCTGAGCCTAGAAAGTCTCATATTTTGGATCTGAAAGAAATAAAACTCCCCCAAACCTCTCTGTTTTCACAGATTGGGAAGATTTAAATTCAGGCACTTTGTGAAACTTCATAGAAGCAAAAACTTTTCACAGCTCATCAAGAACTTAAAAGAGGTGCTTACTTATTCTATTTGATGTTTTACACTCTTCATGTGAGACAATTCCCTCCACTGATCTCCCCGAGTGGTCTTAATTTCAGAACAGAAGTGTTGTACCATAGAAGCAGGCTGCCTGGTGAGATGGCAGAATAAGTTGTAGAGAAACTCTTATGTCATATGGGAAAACTTTGAAAGCAAGTTACAGGCATTTAGATTATTACAAAATGAATGATAAATCCTTCATTTATACACTTTTTTGACATTATTAGAAGAAATGCTGTAACAACCATCCCCAGAAGTGTGTAGCTTTTGCTGTTCAGTACCAGTAAGAACTGCAAACTTTGTACTTGTTTTCCCTCTTGTTCTTGTATCTACACATCAAGAGATCACCTGCAAAGAGGGTACCACTAACAGGCTCTGAAAACATGGGAAGAGAGCTTGTAGAGGTCCCCTGACTATGGCTTGTTG
The DNA here is from genome assembly GCA_013401255.1 of Urocolius indicus. Lineage (NCBI taxonomy): Eukaryota > Metazoa > Chordata > Aves > Coliiformes > Coliidae > Urocolius > Urocolius indicus. Next base: position 450,261 of record WBNH01011266.1, on the reverse strand, counting down.
CTGTGTAAATGTAAGAGGAACTGATCAAAGCCTGATGTGGGATTTGGAAGAGCACATCACACAACAGGGGAAAGACAACAGTTCAGGTAGGCCTGACTGGCTTGACCTGCCTGCTAGATTAAAATGTGTCCAGATTAAACACAAGCAGTATAAAGTGTACATCACATTGCTCAGAGCACACTAGAAGGGTTGTCTCCTTACTGCTACAGTTACAGTCTGCAGAGAAGATGGCCTACTTGTTGTCAGACGGATCTGATGAGTCTGTGCTTAAGGGCAATGACACCTTCAAAGTACAGACTAGAAGTAGCTTTGGCTTAATTCAGATCATGGTAAAATCATTAAGACGGCACACAGGGAAGCCCTTGCATGAAGAATGGCACAATTCTTAATTCAGTGACTTTCTATTCCTTTCAGTGAATTCACTGTAGCTCTTCCCTCTAGCCTCCCGAGAGCACTGTATAGAGGTACAGGGCAAACCAGCAGCTCTGCTACAAGAAGCAGGATCCTTGCTTCCTTCCATGAGATAAATCTGTACATAAATACAGTTCAACTGTTTCCAGCAAGTGACCAAAATCAACAAGGAACCTCTTAGCTCTACTCTTTCATGTTGTAACTATCTATTTCTGAGCTATCTTTGCCAGTAGCATCCTCTCTGAGGTTATAAAAATTGAAGCAAATTTATCACTGTTCCTTTAATGTACAGCTGCAAAAAGGTGTTTAATGAGAGTGCCTTTCCCAGCATGTAACCGAGCTCTCCAACCCCCACTTTACAAGCCTGCTTCATTGAACCAGGCACTAAACACAATGCATAAATGAGCAATTGCATTCATATTGTTTGCCTGAAGGTTTTGCACATATTGTGGATCTACTCATATGCATTAAGAAAAAATACTCCTGCAAGTGAAAACATGAATGTGTCCTTACAATTGCCCTTCTGAAAATAGCTCAGCTTATTTGATGGAATTCCTGCAACTTAGCACATGCTTCATCTTTAGCACAGAGTGTTAGCCAAGTAATAATCAGCACTCAGCAAGAATTAGAAAGCCAGTTTGTCACAGTGAGGTCATGGGGAAGATTATTCCTGCTTTATGTCTCCATTTATAATAAATATTCCATAGCCTGTCATGGAAAGGATGTAGAACATATTTATACTTCCAACCTCCCTTTTCACATACAATTCATCAACTCGTTCTGGTAAATTCAATAGGAGCCTATTCCCTTTTGTCATTTTTTACATGCCTTCTGGCTCAGAAGAACCAATAATTTACCTTAGAGTGGAATGGAGATACTGTATATCTTTGAAAGTTAATGTACTACAGATCTAGATTAGCAAAGGTATTCAGGTATTTCCTTTCAAGGTAGAACATAACTGAATAAATCTTCTCCGAGTCGAGTCAAACGTTTGATGCATTCACATCATATTTAAGCTGCTTATGACCATCTGTTGAGATATCATGATTCAATTTCACAACTTCATCTTACTCCTATCCAAGTATTTATTGCCAGATAACTGTGGGGGTTGGAAAAGCAGCCTTCATGACAGCGTAATGGCCATCTCCCCCTCTTTCATAAACAATTTAGAAAAAATATAGTGCATTTCTTAGAACAGAAACACTCTCTTCTGTGAAAAAGAGGATACATGAGCACTGTCTCACTAAATGGTGATGAGCTATTGGAATAACTTGTGGTAGTCTGTGGAAGGCTCTTCAAAGGGAACTGGCCAGGGTGGTAAGATGGGCTGAGGCCAATTGTATGAGGTACGTCAAGGCCAAGTACTGGATCCTGCACTTGGGCCACAACAACCCCATGCAGTGCTACAGGCTTGAGGATGGGTGGCTGGAAAGATGCCAGGCAGAAAAGGACCTGGGGCTGTTAATTGACCGTGGCTGAACATGAGCCAGCAGTGTGCCAGGTGGCCAAGAAGGCCAACAGCATCCTGGCTTGTAATAGAAATAGTGTGAGCAGCAGGCCCAGGGCAGTGATTGTCCCCTGTACTCAGCATTGGTGAGGCTGCACCTCAAGTGCTGTGTTCAGTTTTGGGCCTCTCACTGCAAGGAGGACATGGAGGTGTTAGAGTGTGTCCAGAGGCGGGCACGGGAGCTGGGGAAGGGTCTGAAGCACAAGTCCTATGATGAGTGGCTGAGGGAGCTGTGTGTGTTTAGTCTGGAGGAGGCTGAGGAGAGACATGATTACTCTAAAACTACCTGTCAGAAGGTTGTAGCGAGGTGAAGGTCTGTCTCTTCTCCCAGGTAATAAGTGGTGGGATCAGAGGAAATGGCCTCAAGTTGCACCAGGGGAGGTTTAGTTTGGAGATTGGGAAGAACTTTTTCACTGAGAAGATTGTTAAACCCTGGCCCAGGCTGACAAGAGGTGGTGGAGTCCACATCCCTGGAGATATTTAAAAGCAGTGTAGATGGGAAGGTTAGGGACGGGCTTTAATGATGGGCTTGTCAGTGTGAGGTTAATGGTGGGACTGGATGACCTTAAAGGTGTTTTCCAACCAAAATTATGTTGTGATTCTAACACATCCAACTTGGTGTCATCTGCAAAGTTACTGAGACTGCACTTGAAAATCAGTAACTTGACTCTAGTGTCTTAATAGTTAGGAAAGCTAGAAGAACTAGTCTAATCTATAAAGGATGGCTTCCAAAATGACATCTCCCATACCCAGATGGTCAGAGTTCATCAGATATCAGACCAAATTTTCCTTTGTCCTCAGATTCTCTAGGGGAATATGGTGAAAGAGCCTGATACAGACTGGAAACTTATCACACCAGGGAAATCCCTTGAGAATATCTGGAGAAAGCACACGGTAACACCAGTTTGTAACTTGGTGTTGCCAAATATGCAAAACGGGTTGAAGGAAAATCTAGATTGTTTTCCTTTTGGCTCTGAAGCTCTCAGCAGAACTGCAGTGACCATGGCATTGAAAAAAAATAACAAAATAAATCAGATTGAGGAACATATTATAGTCCAGGTCCCAAACCACTGAAAAGTTATAAAAAGGCAGGAAACAAAACATGTCAGCTAAGATTTCAACAGGATCAGATCTCAGGAAGGCTTATAGCATGAAATTGGCCAGCAAACAGAAAAAAGCATCATTTATTTACAAGACATGAAGATACATGTTGTATCCATGTCCACTATAAATATACAACAAATGCATATTGTTGAAGCAAATTGAATAAAGGCAACTATTTCTTATTTCAAAACATATGGGAATGATCATAATGGAATTACTCTTTTCAGAAATTCAGGCAGGAAGTTTTGGGGAACTTCCAGTTGTTCTCCAACAAGATAATTGCTTAGAGAAAAAAAACAACACTTTTCTTTTCTATGAAGAAAGTTTGCAATCCTACATTTCTACGGTTCTTAAATCCTATAATTGTTACCCAAATGTCTTTCTCTGAAGTCCACTGCATAAAGAAGTATTCTCAAGTGAATGGAAAATTATAATGAAAAAAACTAGTAACATACTTAAGCTTCACAAAGAAACAGGAGTAAATGAGTTAATGAGATGTTTGCCTTAAGACAAATGAGAAACAACTTGTGATTTTTTTTTTTCCACAACAGCATAGCAATTGGTGACAGGGTTGTGAGGCACATCACAGGTGAGCTGGTTCTGCATTGATAGTCAATGCCTAGCAGCATTTAACTATTTCACGGAGAGCTAAGAGAGGAAATGAGCACACCTGTCCTTAGGAGGAGGACAAGAATCCTGGAAACAGAAAGGAAGAAGGATTTATTTTTTTTTCCCCCTAATGCTGAGAATCTGTTAAAACCTTATGTTAACTCTGTGGAGTTTTTCAGACAATCCACACAATTGTTATTTCAGGACAAAAATTCAGACAAAGGATGAGTGAAAGAGTGAACAGTTCAAAAAGAATCACACTGAGAACAAAGCAGCAATGATATCTAAGTGTTGAAAGATGCCAGAAATTGTATTTGAAGTCTTTGAAATGACCATTTTTCTCTGCTGACCTGAAGGTAAGTACCCTTACCTCCATCTCCTGGTTTTTTTTCTTCAAAACATACATCTCCTCTCAGTTGCAGGTCTGACCTGGGTCATTTCCCCTGTCCTCTCCCTAGAAGCTTCGGACATCAGGCCTTGGTCATTAGCTCTGGCTGTCCAACTTCACAGCAGCCATGTCTTGTTTCCCATTTCCAGGAATTGTTAGCATCACATTGCTCAGGTGGCTGAGCATTTCTATCATTATTCTTAGCAGGATTCTGTGGCATTTTAGAGGTTTTGTTTTGGATCATTTCAGTTGCTGGTAATCTGAACAGCAGACTTGGCCTTCTGATATATACACATAGGCAAATTTTCACTTTACAGGTAAAATACTAGTGTTTATCTGAACAAAAGTCAAGTGAGCTTACGAATACCAGGTGTGAGTCTTCTGAGGCTGCAGCAGTTTAAAACTATCAGCATGGTGTATAAAGTAGTCAACAGTTAATACCGTTTAACTATCCTTTTCAATCGATCACTTACAGCTGAGAGAGTAGCGTTAGCATCTCCATGCTTCAGCTGAAGAGACAGAGGCAAGAAGTTTCTTCTAAAGTAACACCTACTGTTAAGGTCAGACCTGCTTAGGATACAGGAAAGTCATCTTAAAACCTGTATACATCCCACTCACCTTACTGAATCCTTTCCTATGCTAACAAAACCTGAAAATATTTTGATGACTAAATCTTAATGAAAATATTACAAAAGTATCAAGAAGTAAGCAGCAACACAGATTAAGAACTTGCAAGGCAAATAAAGATATGAACATTGAAGAAAAAAAACCCTGAAGCACGTGTCCTACATCATAGGTAACATATCTTTGGTAAGATGGGCTGCACAATAAAGCTGTCATAAAAGCCTTCTATAAAAAAAAATGCTGAACACAAACCCAATTCAGTATAACAAAATGCTATTTCTTCTTGAAGTAAGCTACTATAGCAGGAGTTCAGCACTCAGTTAAGTCTCTGGCACTTAACAGTGCTTAGAGAAATACACAATGCAATCTTGGAAGCCAGGAAAAGACAGATGGAAATGAACAATAAATGGGTGGCTAGACAAACAGAAAATATCACCCAACATTTTACTTTCCATCTGCATCTCCTTGTAACTGTACCTTTACACAATCAATTCAAGCTCCAGATTTCCATTCCTGACACTGGAAACGGCATAAGAAGTGTTTATGACAGTGAAATATGTTTAAACATAAAAAAACCAAACAACGAAATTAAAACCTGAAGGTAAGCATTTGAGAGCTGAGACTTTTGAGGAAGGTTTCTTTAAATTGAAACATTCTTGTTATTTCCTTTGTCTTTCCGTATTGTTCTTTAATCTTTCTCCCAGAGGGGGGTCTGAACAACAGCAAGAGATAAGCAGGGAAGAGATGAAAGAAGGCAACAGGCAGCTTTGAAAAAGTAAGATCTGTTTATTTTGTCTGGCTCTCTAGTACCACCTGCAGCAATATGGAAAAGCAGTGGGAAACGTGCTGGGGTGGGAGTTTTGCTTCAAGCTTCTGTTACAAGCAGCACGTTTTTGTGTGACACAGAACATTCCTTTTCATCCTTCCTATCAGGTCTAACAATATGTGACATTTACAAGTTAACAAGTACCATGTTATTTCAAAACATTGTAAATCATCTTTCATTTAAATTTATGTTGCCCCTGTGAGGCAGAAAAGAGAACCAAAAACCCATGTGGTTAAAAGCCAGGTAGTTACTGAACAAGTTTCCTGCCTCAATGAACTACAAGTCAGTGAAATTCTTTAATGAGTTTTATATGAGAGAATTGGCATCTGTGATAGCACAGCACCACAGATAGTTCAAAGGTAGATATGGTTAATATTTTCTCCTGCCATCAAATGTGCAGTGATAGTATGAGACCAAAACTTTACTACCTAGTATAGAAAGAGTTCTTCAAGAAAGAACTGCTAAATAAAGCATACTTAGGGCTGAAGGTGTATTTATAATGTAGCCCCAGATTACTTCAAACAAAACCACCCCAACATGTTGGACTTCTAAGAGTTCTGACTGACCTTCTGTATCATACTGCACCTACAGTAACTATCACTTGCCATCCCCATTTACTGGACTCTGAGTACAATAAAAGCATTTTCAACAAGGTTAGCAAATTTAGAATTAATTGGTTTGATTGAGGCAAAGGACAGTGGAATTTCTGGTAGCCAAAAAAAACATACATCTCCTCTTGAAGCTCCTTCAAATTTAGATTTCTTAAAAGATACAGAACACTTTTGAGTTGTCCTTGTTGACCGATTCCCCATGAGAATAGGGTTGGCATGAAGCACTAAATTTGTGCAACAAAGGACACTATTCCCTGGCACTGATGTAGTGTGTTTTTATGGCAAAACCACACTGATTTCAGAACCATTCTGTAATCAAACATTTCAGAGTGCTGCAAAGACTTTGCAAGGCTTGCAGCACTGAATTTTATCAGTTGTGTCAGTTTGATTGGGTTGTATTCCAGCTTCAGAGATGCCAGCTATATAGTAATGTTTTATTGCTTGTACCTATGAGAAAGACTGTATTATCTAGCTCTAGAAATGTACTTAGAGAGCTATAAATAAAAAGGAAATTTTTTCAGGACTAGGATTCCAGGCTACAACTGGCGAGAGGGCAGATTCACTATAAAACACTGGCAGCATTTTCTGGCCCCTAGTTAACTGTAACCACTGTTTTAGCAATTGAATAATGACGAGGAAGCTACAGAAACTTTGTCTTGGGTCACAAGGGAGATCAGAGCATAGGTTCAGAAAAAAAACCTCTGCATTTCCATCTCCCTGCATGTCAGTTCCTGATCTTAAGGAACACTGTTAAGTAACCGTGAAATACAGACTTCTATCAAAATTGAGCACAGAAAAGACTAATTCTGCTAGGGAGAAACTGCACAATGCATGTCACAGCATATATACAGCAGAGATGGCAATTCTGAAGACATGTACAAACCTGCATCTAGTGCCCATCACTACCTCTGGCATATGGGCTTATTTTGCAGAACTGCTTATGTGTTCAGTATAACAGATGACAATACAAATTCAGTTAATGGAGAGTTTACTTCAGCTGACATAGTTGAGAGCTCCTCTGAGAGCAAAGGCTGCAGAGTTTGCATTTCTGTGTTGGGTTGAACCTGATCCAACATCTATTCCAGCTGATACAAAGACTTTTGTTGACTTCAGCATGCATTATATTAGGCCCTTGGTGCAGTTAGCTGCAGTGACAATGTTTGAATGCTGAAGTTCTTGAATCCTTATGCTACATGGATATTTCACAACTTAAGGCACACATACAAAACAGAGCTGGAGAAAGTTATTTCCTTCCCTTTGAGTGCTCACAATCTACCACAAAAAAAATATCAGTTTCTCCAAACCATTGACAAACTTTCCTTGATTTTACATTTTGTTCTTGGAAAAAAACCACCAGATCTATCAGCTGCATTGTATCAATATTGAACAGCTACTTCACAGCAATGAGTGTCTTATTTTTTCCAGTATTTAGCAGTCCAGAAGTGCACTGGGTTGAGAAATTGAAAAGAATCCACCATGGTCCCTTCCAACCCTACCATTCTATGATTCTATGATTTAATTTAGTCATTTACAAAATCCTAGTTAAAATCTTCATTTTCAGGTATCACAGAAGGCTTTCCACTGCCTTGGTCATGGACCAAGAGAAGCAGTTCTCTCAAGAGACTCACCTGAGAAAATCTCAAATATCACCTCATGCTAAACACTTTTTAACTTGCTAAATGCCAGACACTTTAAAACCAATACCAGCAGTCTGATTTCTCACCACCACTGTTTGCTTCTAAATTTTTAATGCTTGATTCCTTCCTAACTGTAGTTTTCTGGTGTTTTGTCATACTATTACTGTGATTAAATACATTTGTTCTCAGCAGGAACTCCTACTGACAAATCATCAGAAATGGAAGGTGTTTAGGAGAAAAGAGGCTGTATATGTTAACAGGATTTTCCTTGTCTTCCACACCTTTTCTACTTGTGCCTCCACAACATGAGAGGTCACAACTAATAGAAGAAATTTAAGATACTTGATTCTATGCTTATGTTCTTTGGCCCAACTCGATTATTTAGCAGAACAATGCCTACACTTGGTGACAGTGCTGTGACCAAGGCCTCCCAAGTTACAAACCACTGAGATTTGAAATCGAGATGAATTCTATTGCTACATGAATGTAGTTTGTGTTGTGGAGATCGGAAGAGCACACGTCTGAATTCTATTGCTACATGAATGTAGTTTGTGTTGTGGTTTGGTTTCTTTTCTTTTTTTCAAACTTAAGACAGCATTACCAGCAGAATGACATATCCTGGGAGATTATTTCAAGGGAATGAGGATTACAGGCTACCCATGGAAACAATCTACTTGAGGCATTTTCTAGACATCCTATCAGTGTCATAGCAAAATTTCAATGTGTGAGGCAGATAAATATGGATGGCAACTGAGCTGCAAATTGACCTTGTAGGCTTGGGATAGATTTAGTCACTGCTGCCAAAAAAATTTTCAGGTACATCAGAGATTTGTGCCCAGGGGTCCTCTTCTTACCCAACTAACTTGTAATCACAACTGTCAGTTTAGGAACATTTATATGACCCTGTGGAGTGTAATGTGAGTCAACCATCTGAATGTGAAATTTGTTAGACAACTGCAGCATACTCAGTGGGAGCAGATTGTGAGACAACGGTGATGTACAAGAGAAGATGAAAGAACAGGTTAAAGGGCTCCTGCAGTGGTTTTGCAGGTTTGGGAATAGGTGTGCACATATTATGTGCCAGTGTGCCTTCTCAAACACCTCAGAAGAGATCATTTGGATGCTGTGTAAACTTCAGCAGTAACAGAACCTGACACCTATCTCTTCCAGTATCAAGGTATAACAGTGATTGGACTGTGCTTTAATAAGTCTTGCCATTCCTCGTTTATCAAGGACATTGGGCTTTGAAGCACAACTTGCTAAATTATAATTTTGCTGCAGAGGTGTGAGCAGCCCTCTGCTCTACCCATTACCCACAGAACCTTTTAGCCTATGCCAGTCTCTCATCAGTAAATCATTCTGACTGCATAAAGGGGTTTTAAACACTACTAACTTGTGTCTAGTGCAAGCAAGGTTGATTTATTACTCCTCCCTCACTTATACTTGTTTTAGCCTTCAGTAGTGCAAAAGGAATCTATTGATACAGTTAAGGACTTCACGTCAAACTGAATCTTCAGGCAATGAGAAACTACTTGGCAGGCACTTACTGACTTATAAGGTTTTTTTTTGTTTTGTTTTGTTTTTTCGTTTAAGTCTAATTTTACTTCTTGCTTCTATTTTCCCCCATAATTTCTTATTGCTGAGGTGGGCACTTACAGAGAAAAGTAGTACTGCTATTAAAAGAATCAATACCTAATGTTGCACAATACTCACACTGCTTCATTCTATTTGCATCCTGTGCCCTTCATATGTCAGGAATAGTGATCAATTATGAAGATCTGTCAGGTTTTTTATTACATGAGATCATTTTTTCTGTTAAGAGGATAAAGCAAAGTCAGCAAGGCAAGAAAATATCAAGTCAACTACAGTTTTGAAGCCTACAGTTACACTGTCGGAACAACAGGTATATTTACTATATTCTAAACTCAGAGCTTAAGACCAAAGGGACGATTCTCTTCAGCCTGCTCACAAAAGGAATGTAATTGAGAATCTCAACATACAGCTTGAAAATTTCTGGAACCCTTGTAAAAGTGTTTTTGCCTAAAGGCTTTCTCCTAAATGCCTCCCCTTCATCACAGAAACAGTCAAGCAGAACAGCACTTATCAGATCCTTTTTATACCAGACCAAGAGTATTACTCCATTTTCCATGGCTGTCCTTGTTCAGGTTCTCTGGGAATTATAATGAGAGCATGCAGCTGTGGTCTTCTCTTGCCTCTCTAAGACAATGTCAACTTGAATTTGTCAAAACTAGCAGATGAGCAAGTGCGCTGTAACAGGTAAAAAGAAAGGAGGAAGTATGAGCAGAATACGGTTTCCAGATCTCTACGTGCTTGTTAGTATGACTAAGCTCTAGTATCGTAACTGAATAAGTTAGACACAGTATCGTTAAACTTGCAAACACATTGAGTTGCTGACTAACACAGACTCTAGTTCCATACATGCATATGCTAAATCCAGGCAAGGGTAAGGCCAAAGACAGAGTTTTGTTTCTTAAGGTTTCACGGTTTTGCTTTTCTCCACAAGATAAAAGGCAAAGAAAAGAGAAGAATTTCTAATAGTGATTTTCAACTACTGCATTGAGGGAATTTTTGAATATATAAACTTTTCCACACAATGGGATTTCTGATATTTGTAGCCACTGCCAAGGAAAGATCCCTTACTATGAAACTAGTTGTAACTGAAAGTGAACATACTGCAGAGTCTGGGAGAGATGCCAGAACTGTGAGTTCTCCGCGCAGCTATAGAACAGGTACAGTGCAAGTACAACGTGTTCAAGATATTTCCTATCCGTAACAAATATCTCATCCTAATTTGGAAAGGACTATGTAAAAAGTTTTTTCATTCTGCACTTCTATTTAGCAGTGATTTAAGAAGCTACTTAGTGCCAACATTTTGGGTTCAGATCCCAAATAAGCTTAAACACCTACTAACCATTGTATCCCATACCAGCTGAAAGCCCACTTCCTTGGAGGATCTGAACACAAACTCCACTGCAAGAGGCACAGCCCTATATGTTGGACCTCCTCTTGCTCTCCAATTAGAAAAAGCTTGGAGACCAGTTCACACTTGTGCTTGGACCTTACAGATAGGAAGAACAGAGAATGTAAGAGAGACTTGGGTCCAGGTGCCACAAACAGTGAGGTTCAAGCTACTTGGATATTCAAAACTCTACATGACCTGTTGCTTAACATTTAAAGTCTTGAAGCAAACTGTTTCCATTAAAAAGCATCAGGTGCTAAGTGTACCCTTGGAGGTATACATAATACCCCTTAAGACGTTACCTCCTGAGCTAAAGAATGATGCTCAAAATAGGCTTTTCTGTCATTCTGCTTTATGAGATTTAAAGTGGAAACTATGATCTTAAACCATGTAGACCAAATTCTTTTCCTAGCTCAGCATGCTCCTGGCTACACAATGTAGCCTGTGCTATTTCCAAGACCAAATTTTTTTCTTACTACAGATTTAACTCTACAAAAGGCAGTGGAGATTTTCCAGGCATAGTGGTAGGAAGGCATTTAAAGACAATCCTTTTCCTTCTTGTTATTCTCCCATATGTCTCATTGTCAGCTTTCTTTTAAAATGTGAACAATCTTAAAGTACGTATTTGCATATATGAAAGTAGAGTTTGTGTCCTACTCTGAATGTGGTCCGATGACACTTGTGTTACTGTGCCTGTCCTGAGTCTGCTGATATGTTACACAAGCGATGACAAGCTGCAGCGAAACAATTTAGAAGAGAAGAAATGCAATTCTAAATGTGTTGTGCTTATCTACATTTGTAATTCCAGTCATGGATCCTATCTGTTTGTAAATTTCAAAGCAAAAATATCTCTGAACTTGCTAAGTCAGTAAGGATGTGCTCCTCTTTCTCTTGCTGCATAAAATTAGACACATACCAGGCAACTGTGAACTGATTAAAAGAGTCTCTGCAGCGAAATAAAAGAAGATAGGTCTTGTTATCAACTTGGTTGCTGACTCTTGACAGAGGTAAGAATGTAAGGTGCATTGAGATGCTTATGAGATTCCTACTGACTATTATGAGACCGTTAAGAAGTGGTTATATGCTGAAAAGAGCCTCTGAATAAATAGCATTGTGAAGTTCCAAATTTATTTTCTCTCTAAATCCCACAGAATAAATTTGCCCTCTTTACAGGTAAAGATACATTTTCTTTAGCTGACAGCCCTGCAAACTCGGGAAGTCACAGCTGTGTTTCCTCTGACTTGTGCATTTCATTACCGCTCTTCTGAAATGGTGTCTTAGTTAAAACTCGACTGTCAATGTAAGAGAGAAAAGATTATCCAAACTATTTCCTTACCACTCCATTTATTCTACAGGACTAGCAAGAATAAAAATACCCTGGAAACTGGCTTTGGCATACAAAAGGAAAAAGGCATGCAGGGAACAGACCTAATGAGTATGAAGGGCATTCTGTACAAGGCTCCATTTTTGACCAGGAGGGAGGGAACACAGGGACAGGCAGCTGCAAGCAATGACCTGTACATTCAAAAGAATTTTCCTGCGTTATTTGGCAGCCTTCCTTCCAGTCTAGGTTACTTCAGCAAAAATTAAGGAATAAATCCCCCCCCATGTAAATAATCCTTTCATTTTGATCACAAGAAATATCCCATCTGTGACCAGTTCAAATCAGAGGTAAAGGTGAGATGTGTCTTACATATACTACTCCTGTGACTGGCTCAATAGTAAATGTTGAGTGCAACAAGCTTAGTCATGGCCCAAAGGCAGCTGTGTCCCAGAAGCCAATGGATGAAGGGAGCTTATGCACCATGTTCAGTTCCTTTGCTCAGAGATCAGAGCTGGCAGGTTCGTTAGTACCAGCCAGTACAGCTGTGCTGCTCAGAACTGAGAGCAGCATGGCCAGAGCTTATTTCCACACTGTTGATGTATTTTGCTGATTCTCCTCTCACATTGATAGAAATGTGTATATGAAGAGCCTTGCCAAGTGCCTCTGTGCTGTGCTTAGCCCAGCAGATTCCTCTATGGAGAGAAGCATTTACGACTGTGATGGCTGCAGTTGCTGTGGGCTAAGAAGTAAATCTTCAGGCATTTTTGCTGCCGCTCTGAAGTCTTCCCTGACTCTAGTGGAACTTCGCTCTGAAAAACCTTTCACTTAGCCATACACAACAAGCCAATTGCCCTCATGATGTACTAGGAAACTGTGCAACCTGTAGTACATTTACCCATTTAGCTTCAGATATAAATCCTTTAACAGGCCTTGAATATAAAAAACAACTGCTGCACATCCAAAGATTACTATAAAGCTATAACCATAGCTAAAGGGGGACACAAATCACTCTGAGATTTGATTTCTCTGAATCATAAAAATTCATCATAAAAATCTAGTTATGAGCATCGTTAAAAAGATGAGCTTCAGAGCATGAAATGTTAGAGACGTTTGCAATCTTTTAGAAAAATAGTGTCTTGTTCAAGATCAGGTTTGAAATAATCCCCTCAATAAGTTGTATGAACGCTAACTTCTTGCAGGCAGGTCAAGGAGACGAGTGAAAACATTAGCAAAGTGTGTTTTAAAGCTGTCAGGTAACACACCCAATACTGGGATGTCATGGTCTGCTCTTTTCAGAAAGGTTTTGAAAGGTTCAGAAAGGGTTTTGAAAGACACTTGATAAAGACATTGATAAAGGCCTATTGACAGTTCAGAAAAGTATTAGTATCTCACTCCTGTCAAATTCCTCTAAATCACTAAGTATCTCAGCTGTTCTGAAAATTCCATGAGGTACTGAGCATGGTAAGTGCCCAAATGACTTTAAAATGTCTAATCATCATTTAAAGTGTCTGGCAAAAGAAAGTATAGAACAGATACCTTACATATTTAAAGCAATAGATAAATAGATCATAAAATGTGACAGGATATTTAACATTGCTCTGATTCTGTTCCTTTTATTAGGATAGGTTACGTTATGTTATCAAAGCTGACTGCAGCATACAGCTGTAAAATCAATATGAGATAAAATCGTGCCCTATATATGTAAAAACCATAGTAACATTTCTTGTTTGTAAACAGCCAGGATGTCATAATTCATTTTGTGTTGGGGATTTTGGGATCTTCAATAAGAAATGAGCAGAGTTCTTTGCTGGGTTTCATCAGCATGCCCCCAGCAAAATTTTTTCCAGTGGTACGTGTGAGGTCCTGCAGGAACACAAGATGAAAGCATCTGTGACAGAACTGGAAACTTTACTTTCCATGGATCACTTTGGGACTCTAGATATCAGTCCTCTGGATTTTTCCTTCAGATTACTCCCTAAATGGCAGCAAAATGAATAGGATGCATTGTTTGAGGAAGGTGCATTTACCTGCTGCTCTGGGTTTGAAACTTTCAGGAAGGTTCAAGAACTTTTCTCAAAAAGTCTTGTGAGATTGGACAGAATTAAAAAAAAAAATCTAGTAATTTATCCTATTATGTTTAGAGCTTTCAGAGGAAGTCTGGATGTTATCTAGTAAAACCCAGGCTCTGATGGACCATTTTCATCCGCAGAAAGAATTCTACATACGAGAATTATTTAATCATCCTATTTTCTACATGGGAAAAGTGAAGCAGAGGAAAACACTATGATGCAGGAAATACAGAATTTGATCTCTTAGCATCTCACAGGTGGTAACTATTCATTAAGCCATAAGACATATCCAGCAGACCCCCAGCAAGTGTGGAAATATGCAGTATATGATGCTTTTCAGTACCACTGAACACCACTGAAATACCAACCATTATTTTAGAGATCTCATTAAAGAAATATCCCTGTTGATCACTTAGAATTGCAACCAGTCAGTCTGTTATTAGATCGGGTTTAATGTCTTACTGAAATAGTGATACAGAATCACAATTTTATAGCAAATTGCTAGTAGTCTGTCTATTCATATATAGTTTTTCTCTGGCAGGGTGACAGAAGTTATTTTGTCTCTAGTTTCATGGAGAGGGCAGATCTGGATCCATACTCCCTCATGGTCTGGGACTGTTTGAATCAAGAATTTGTTTTCAATATAAGGAAAGAACTGGGACTTTTCCTTTCTTCTCATTTCAACTTATAAATTTCCCTGGCAATTGGAAAGCATTGGAATATTTCCATAGAAAAATACAATTATTTACATTTTTTCCCATTCTGTGATGCCCATCTGTGTCTCATAAATCAGACATGATAACAGGTCACACTCTGATTTGTTCACACCATTCTACAACAATACCATTCTGAGCTTACACTGCCACATTTATTTATTTTATTTATATTGGCCCATCACCAAACCAAGCATTTTAAACTCCCTGAGAAACCTTCAGCCACGGGGAAATTGGGATAAGATCAAAATGACCATATGGCATGAGTGGCATCTCTGTAGTATGAATAGAGATGTGTAGAGCAAAGTAATGATCTCTATGCTTCCCCCACTCTTTTTGTGTGGAAATGAGTATTCAAAGCTATGGTTCTTAGTAAAGACCTCAGATAACTGACCCAACTGAAATCAAGAGATTGCAAAATGCCTCTTTACATGGAAATATGGTCCCTTCTTCTCAGGTTCAGATCTTCCCCCCCTCTTTGAAATGGGCATTTGTTGTTCAATTTTGCAGATGGAATCTCTACATATATTCTGAAGTAACACTAGAGGGCAATAATGCATGAGATATTCAGAATTTCTCAGCCTGAGAATATTAGAGATGGGTGGTCTTATCTTGTTGATAGTTAAGAAAAATTCATATTTGGCTTCACATGTTTGCTTTAATTTGGAAAGGACTTGTGCTGGGATGGTAGAGGAGGAAGACAGAGCTCCACAGAAGACTGAAAATGATAAATCACATGTTTTCTTTCACATTGCTGTGATAATCTTAAAAGCACAAGAGAAACTCTATTGGGAAGAATACCTGCACACAGGGAAGGGGTGTCTCTTGCAAATAAAATATTAAAGGATATTTTAAGATCCCTGAATTTATTTTGCATTTTGGTGAAGCACTGACAGAGAAAAATGCCTTGGAAAGGAAAGGAGAGAGAAAAGGGAAAACAGAAGGCAAGTAAGGGGGAAAGAGAGGAGAAAAATGATAAAGTGTATAGAAGTAAGAAGAATGTAAAAAAATATCTCTTCATAAGAGGTATCTTACCTATACAGCCTACAGATTGTACCTACCCTTAATGTCAAGTCTCTCTATAAGTTTTATCTTTAAAACTAGTTGCTCTGTAAACTGAGAGTTTGGCAAGGGAAGGGAGGAAGGGTTTGATTTTATTCTCTCTGCTCTTAAATCTAATTTATTACCTTTCCCTATAGTGTCTTGGGCCATATATTATTTTTCAACAACTTTGCTTACTTGGACTACTGTTAGTAAAGGATGCTGTCTAAAGCTTGGACGTTGTGTGGTGCTGGAAAATAAAACAAAAATCTTTGCATCTCACTGTTTTCAAGCCTCAATAAATTCAAGGTACATGAATGGGTTTTGGTCTTGAGTTTATGGCTCTAGTGATTAACATCTTCAGGATGCATTCAGACATCAAGTGAGGGTTTTGCTTCAAAAAAGCTTTCTTTTAGGAGCGTCAAGTGCAAAATTAATGATTTGGGATTCAGCCTGGAAGAAAGAGATAGAAGTGTGAAGCGAATCTTTAATGGTCTGTAAAAGGGAGTGACTGCTTAGAAGAGTTTTTATAGCGCTGCACTTCCTGCTACTTCAATAACAATAACAGTAACAGTAATAATACCTACCTCTTATATTTCACTTCCCATTTGCAGAACTCAAGTAATTAAGTTCATTTCTTATCTTAAAGAAAGTGTTACCAAAGAAAGGACTGTGCTAATGCAGTATGTGCATTCTACTCTCTGTGTTTTTAAGCAATATAGTAGGACCAGTTCTGTCTCATCTGCCGAGGCAGGATGAAGAGAAGGATCAGGCAGCAGATAAAACTCTTTTTGAGCACTCACGTTTTAGACAGATACTATTATTTCCTTAAACATGACGTGGAGATCATGTCATGGCCGCAGAGGATGCCTGGCTCCTTTGAGTAAGAAAAGAATTTATTACCTTTTAAAGCCTCACCATTTCTGCTTTCAAATACATAGCACAGGACTAGCATGGGGCCACAATACTATGGCACGTTATTGATGACTGATGCTACCTATCAGTTCAAGCCAGGCAGCTCAAAACCAGAAGATTATGTCTTTTATAAGAAAATGAATTAAAGATAAGTCTTAAAACACTCATCAGTCTGAGCTGGCTTCATTTTTTTGTCCTCCTACAGCCAATAGAAAATTATCACGCCATAAGAAATTAATTCAGGTCATGATAGTGCAGCTGTAAATCTAGAGGAGAATTCATGGAGATTGCTCAGAACAGACTCTCTGTTTTCATGTTGCCTTTAATGAGCCTTTTGGTTGAAAAATTTGTTATGATGTACCTCATTTACAGTACAAGATGAATATGGATCCGGTGTTTTTGAGTCTCTCCAAGATAATTACTGAGATTGAATTGTTTCTACTTTATGTGCCTGTGTTCCATAGGTCTACATTCACTTTGTCATTAGCAGGGTGTGAAAGAGAACAATAAGGATAGTCACACAAGTCAGGTTTCCCTGAAGAGCTCTTGCCTCTCATGCTGTTCTTTCTGCTAATCCAAATGCAAAGATGAACAGTAACAATTCATTTCAGTTATATATTATTAATTTTAAGCAGTCTAGTTTTCCCTTCAAGCCCTTTATATTACCCAGATGTAATGACCCTTGCCCACATAAATCAACCAGAAAGATTTAATTTGCTTACTGATGAACCCAGTTCTGTTCATGTCCAGCCTCTTCCTGCACAACTCTGAACACAATGCTCAGTTTTTCTTAGTCCTCTTGAAGGAGTAGTAAGTAACTAAACCCTTCAGCACAACTTGGAAAATCGCCCTTCAACTCCTAAATGCTGACTATTAACTGCAGGAATTCCAAGTGTTTCACTCTGTTGCATTTAGCTTTACCGTGCTACATTATCTTTGATTTTTGCACTGTCCACTTTTGTTGAATGAGGTGATAATTAAACACATACAGTCTATAGAACAGAAAGTGTTATTCAAAACTAACCAGCAAAGGTCACAGAATAAATACACTGACAACTTGCTAAGAAAGGAGATTATCCAAAGTCTTGACTTGGTGTTATTTCAAATCCCAAGACACAAGAGAGTTTTTATTCCCTCTCAATTCCTTTGTTGTTTGGGGATTTCTATGTATTGCTTAGCTTTAATTTCTGTCAAAGCAGTCCAATCAACTCTGTTGACTGCCTGGTAGAATTCCCTTCTACACTTGGGTCAGTATGTACTGAAGAAAAAGGTTATCTGCACTATTAAACCTTTGACTTCTTGTCTTTTGAAGAGATCATTTTGCATTTTGCTATGGCAGAGCTGTAATTAGATCTGTTAATTAAGGACAGAATTAACTTTTTAAAAACTCTAAACCCCTTTGCATTTTTGATAAGTTTGCTTAGGTTGCTACTGACCTTCGTACAAGGTTTGCCACTGCTTATTAATTGTTAAATTTTAATTAGGCATGCTGATGAATGTGCTAGCCTTTGCAATAAATAAAAGGTATCTTCATTTATAATCAGATATTTACCAGTCTGTAGTGAAATTTTCTGCTTTCCTCAAACACAGTTAATTTAACATATTTTGATAACAGTAATTGGTGGTATATAAAACCCAAACAGATAACTATAATGACTCCCTGGTTCATAGACTGGATTACTAGTGCAAGCTGAGCTAGGCCACTGGATCTTGAAAACATCCCACTGGCACTTGAACTAAATTTTTACTGAAACTCTTTCAAAATATGTTTACCAGAGAAGAATCAATCCTTCTTACAGAAAATCAGGTCAAATTGGAGACATAGAGAAATAAGAGGAAAAAGAAGGGGACCATCTTTCACATCTAAAAGAAATGACCATCTGCAGCACTAGTAAGTAATCTTTTTTCTTTGCCAGTAGTATATAGCCCACATTTGTGCCTGGGTGACCCAGCCAGGGATTCCACAGACGAATACACCAAGACAGTTGTGAAGCAAACTATCTGTCCCAAACTTCCTTGAATCAAAATATACCCACACATCAAAACGATTCTTTCAGGCTGACCAGTAGCCTCATATCTGGAAGAAATAGCAAGTATCTATCCTGTTTGATTACTCTACTAGAATTAGTAACTACATTGTTTAAATTGGACCTCCTGCCACTCTCACCTCTTGCCTCTGGTGAAGGATCATCAGAGAATCCTCTCATGATGAATAAGAGATTTAATTAGCCATATCCATTACCACGAAGGCAGAGTTAACAATCACCATCTTCTGACACAGCACACTCATGTATGTGACTTTATGCTCCATTTCAATGCCGTAACTCTAAGCTGCGCAGCAAACTGTGAAAATAATAGAGGCAGTGACTGAAGTTCTGGTTCGGGTAGAGGCGAGAGGCAAAAGTCATCCTTAATTTCCACACAGTCAGACTTCAGAGATCAAGGGCCAAATGCTCTGCACTGTTCTTATTGGGACCCACGACATACATAATCAAATGCTACTGCAGTTGCTTCTGATTTTCCAGCTGTTTCACTGCCTGCCTTGAAGAAAGAGAAGGTATGATTCACTTTTTGCTGAGAAGTTTATTAAGCCTGTCTTCCCAAGGAATGGATAATTAGATAATTATAATGTTGTCTGTATTATTACTGATGAAATGCTACCTAAATTTCATTAGGGATAGTCCAAACAGGTTTTGAAAGCCAATGAAGTGCACTGCTCAGAGCTGTGTGCATAGTGCCAGGGGTTCCCTGTCCTCTGACCATCTCAAAGCATGTGGTCACTGCTGTTTGGTTTGATGCCAGTTCTTCAAGTGTTGAGTGCTGCTTTCAAGATTCACACTGCAAGCAGCAGGGCTGGTGATTGACTTGCTAAGGTGATTTCAGGCACTCATGAAAGTACTGCTTTTCAAAGGCTGGTGCTTTGGGAGCATTCTGCCATACTGAGGGAATATTTTGCTAATGGTACATCTAGTTGCTAACCAGACTTGCAGTGAGAATTCAGAGACAGTAGGCAAATTAATTTTTGGGAGTCCTAATAAGCAAGTTTTCCCAGAAAACAAGTTTCAAGATGGACTCAGTGACAAGTGTTTGATTACCTCCTGACACTGGAAAAGAGACTTAAGCCATTTTTCAGAAAGTATTCCAGTAACCTGTCTCCTGTTAACCCTGTTTTATCCATAGATGTTTCTGTCAAGTCTACTGAGAATCAATTCTTATTTTGAAATCAGGTATGATTGCATGTCTGGCTTCTCTTTCCCCTGCAATGAAAAAAAAGCAAGAGAAATATCTGAAAGCTCTCTCCCTTACAGACAGAAAAATGACATTACATCTTCAGTACAGGGTGGGGCATGCTTCATCTCATACTTCAAGACACAGAGTAGCACATCTTATGCAGTGCTGTTGACTTAATTGATGATCAACACCTCAGAAATACAGTCGTTGCTGCAACAGAAAATGGGGCA
Organism: Urocolius indicus; assembly: GCA_013401255.1. Taxonomy (NCBI): domain Eukaryota; kingdom Metazoa; phylum Chordata; class Aves; order Coliiformes; family Coliidae; genus Urocolius; species Urocolius indicus. The sequence goes on along the minus strand of WBNH01011266.1, from coordinate 430,041 downwards.
TGAAATAGGGGCTGCATATCGGTCTTTTTAATAATGATCTCCCTGGAGCTGTATTAACGAGCTGGAAGCGAGGAATTATGGTTGAGCAGAATTTCTTCCCCTTGAACTTAGAATAGCAGCAGGACATGAAGGAGCTGTAATAGAATGTTATTTTACAAGAAGTAAATAATGTAATAGAGTCTATAAGGATGTCAGCAGGAGAGTTAGAACTGTCATAGCATAATCCTGACTTGAGCAGCAATGTGTGAAAAAGTAGCCTGAAGCAGTTTTTCCAGTACTTCAATAATTTCTGCTTTCTCACTGATCTTTGTTTACTCTACTTACCTTGTCAAAAAAATGTTTTACCTTATGTTAAAATGCAAGCTAAAAGAGGAAAATGTATTCCCTGAAATCCCAGCCTTTCAAGCATATACGTTTTCTTTCCTTTTTGAGTTGCTGTCATGCAAAAGATGGAAGAATTGTATTCCCTTCACTTTAAAAATATGGAGTAATAAAATGATAAATAAAAAGAAGAAGCCTGTGTCTTTGTTGCTTCTTTTTCCTTCCAAGTAATGAATAATTCAAAAAATTGGCAGTAATACATTTCACATCCTTGTGATATGATGATAGCAGTTGTTCCCAATGAGTCCTCAAATCTAAGCTCAGGAGGGTCATGAAACTACACAGTTGTCATTATTGGAATACAACATCTTCCAAGATACTGCAGCACCTTTATATCATTATTGAAGCAAGGCAGAGAAGACAAGTTTGAAACTGAACAAGACGCTAAGTATTAAACTGGAGTTACAAAATGAAGGATGTAGGGATGAGTCATTTCTCACATGCCATCTATTTAAATTTTCTTAAACTACTATTACAGTTATGTAGTAAAGACTTGTGGACAAACTAAACCAAACTTTCAGGAAGGTTTTGTTCCTACCCTGACATCATGCAAAGATTTCAGTGTGTATACTCTCATAAAAATATACAAACAAGCCTTCCCTGGCACAAATTCAATCTGACTTTACATAGAATCTACGCACTTCTACATGCCTTTAAAAAATGTTGTTTTTGTTAACTGGTGCTCTTGTAGAACCCAAGATCCCAGGCAATTCTCTCAACCCATCGTAGTCATAGTCCCAGCAACACCATGTCATGCTTTTAATTCAAATGATATTGGCTTCTCTAAACTTGAGACAGACCTTTAGCATCAGATTGGTGTAATGTGTTTGTATGGAATATTTGTCTTGGTTTTAAGGAAACAAATTAAAAACCTTTCACTGGGAATATGAGATATTGCATTGTCCTTGAAATTCTGTTAGGTCCTTCAAAGCCATTTAATCTCAATTAAAGCAGAGCATACAAGATAAGGTGCACTGAAGATGCATTAAAGCATGTTATAGTGCTAAGCCTCTGTGCACTCTGACACATCCTAAAAGCACTGTGGCATTGGTTTAAAGGTACGGTTCAAGAATCTCCTTGCAACCCATTATCCATGGATCATTAGCATAATTCAGAACTATTACAGTGCCTTGTGCCGATGTGTGCTAACAAGAACTGTTAATGTATGAAGTCTTGACATGATAGATTGTAATGCCTCTGGCTCTGTCATGTCAATGGAAGTTTATGCATTTAAATAAAACACACCAGGGGATGAGATAGTTAAGAGACTTGAAATGCACTGTAAAGGCTTTTAATTAAAAATCACCATTTCTAATCTATGCTGGAACTGCAAAGTACAACCAAAAGTTTGACCTCAGATAGATGGTCAGAAATTTCTCTGAAATGAGCTTAGTGTTCTCAGTACAGTCCTTCCACCACAGGATGGTATCCCTCACAGTATTCCTACTGGGATCCTAAGGGCTGGCAGCAAAACGAAGCCCAGGCTACCCTCACAGCTAAGTGAGCACAAGACATTGCAGGGTGACATGAACAAGTTTATGCTGCCATTGATTTTTCTGCACTAATTCAGAGGATAAACAGAGGACTCAATTCTCCAGAGTTATCAATCTGGCACCTTTCAAGCACATTTAGATTGGCATGGGCTTTTGTTTTCTGTTTTCTTTTTTTCCCTTCCTAATTACATGTTAAGTGCAGCAGTGTTAACAGATGTCACTAGAATATAATTCCCAAGGATTTCAAGAGCAAATAACACTAGGAAAGAAATTAATCACAAAAAAAATGTTTAGTTCTCATGATCATTGAGAATAAAATACGTTGTTTTGTTACAAGCCTAGCTCAAATACTGTTTTTGGAGTTATTTTGTCATAAAATTTCACCAACCTTACCAGCCAATAGTCTTGAATGGCAGCCACAGAGGTAGAAGATGGTGCAACAGCAAGAATTCACCAGCCACAAAGATGAAAGACATTAGGCCATGGTTTTTACAATGTCTATAATACAGTTCATATTGTAAAATGCTACTGAGGTAAAAATTGTATTTATGTTAGTAAATACCACATACAGTTAAGGATATAATGAGTACCATGATATCCTGTCTCTATTTCCTACTTGCTTTTTGGGCTCTGAAAACCATTTTTGTGTTTCCTTAAATTGTGGCTTATTCTAAGCAGCTCATCTACTGCAGAAGTGAATACATTTACAGTCAGTTTGACTGATACATTTTAAAAACACGTAAGAACCTCAGCTAATTAATATACCAGAGTGCCTATTTAGATTCCTACAAAATAATGATCTCAGAAGCACAGAGCTCCCACAGCTTCCAAAGAAGGCAGTGGAAGTTATAACGATGAAGCCTCCCTGAAAGCAGAGCTGTTTTAATACATCTTCCCACGTGTGAATATACATGCTAAAACTGATGCCCACAAATACTATGACTCAGTCATAATAGTAACTGATTAAACTTCTTTTTGGAGTTCATTACAATTGCTTCTTTATTTTACACTAATACACATTAGTAATTTTTAATATGTATCTATTTTGGACATGTCAAAGTAGTCACAAACAGATGAGTACACTTACATAAAAACATTCAATGCAGGCTGTCTTTTTAGGTCATATATGAAGACAGTAGGTTTACGTAATGTTACCCGGGTCTACTGCCACAAGTAACACTGACAGAAGTAGAATAATAATCTGTGCAAATTGATTTCTATGTAAAATGGGAATATCCCTGACCCTTATCAGAAACTCTGTTGTTCGTCTTCTACTAGCCCACAGAGCCTGGAGCTGTGCGGGAACATCAAGTTCAGATGAGTCTCTTCTGCACATCCAGCTGGCTGGCTGTGAAGGACATCTCACCTGGGAGCCATGAGACTAGGTCAGCTAACAGACAGCTGAAACATGACCAGAAAGAACTGAGCTTGTCTGGCCAGCTCAAAGCATGATGAAAGCAGATGTGTATCTGTCTGCATCTCATTAGAGCTTTCGCCTCTTTTTTTCCTTCCAACTTTGCCCTTGGACTTTGGGATGAGATCTGTTAATGTTGCCAATTCTGAGTATACTCTCAGGGATGCCTATCAGCATCCTTCTGACTGACATTTGCCCACAGGTCCTAAAGTCTCCAACACCAAAACAGAAAGTGTCTAACACTCACTGCAGAACAGTTTCAACAGTGTGCTAACGCTCCTTCTGCTCTGTGTGATGGAAAAAGTACTTCCATCAAAACACATTGAAATTTTGCACTTTCACCCTTGCACTTGTATACTCTCCTCACTTAGTCCAGTGTTTGAAATGTGAACAGAATGTGGGTTTTATCTGATTAGTAACCTGGTTCAGGCACATATTTCCAGCACTCCTGAAACTATTTCCATGTTGAACTGTAGATGGAGTTATTGACCTACTAGAAGTATCTGACAGAGGAAAAGGAAAAGGCTCTCAACACATTCTTCTCTGAAACATTTGTAATCTTTGCAATTGTTTGTTCATTTACTAAAAACAGTATATTTTAAAGCATGGGATGACAGAGAGCTGGAGTTATTGAGGCATATGGCAGATAGGAGTGATACCTGGTTTGGAAAAGCCATAGAACTTTTTGTCCATATACCATTATCCACCTCCAAACACTTCTTAACAAATTCATGATGTGCAGAAAAAGAACAAAAGCCATAAATCCAGCAGGAAAAGCACAGGAAAGATCTCAAGAGCAAGAAAACCACATCACATTCTTAGAAATATAAATAGCCAAATTTGCTCGATCAAATTTCATTTTAGCAGTAGCAGTGGCTCCCCACAGTTCATCAGCTATCAGTTAACATCACAGCTCACTCACCGTCTCTGTGTTTCTGCCTTGTTTTCAGCTGAGCTTCACTGTTTTTTAAGCTTGGGCAATGATCAAACCTCTGTTCAGTAGTATCATCATTGGGCTAATACAAAGAAAACCATCTTTACTTTCCAAGACATGCCAATTGCCTATTGAAAATATTACAGTTCTTTGTAATAGAAAGTCTTCTCTCAATTGTTATAGAACTTGCACATTTCTAAGGAAGCAGACACCAGTCAGCAGTGGGTTAAGAAAATCCCCTGGAACTGCATCACAAGCAAGTTTGATTCCTGTTCAGTGATTTATTTAAATGTAGTTATCTCTGAAGGATAAGAACCAGATCCTTAGGGTATTCACAGAAGCAGGGAGTTAGGGCATGAGGAGATTTTTCACCTTCATATCAAATTAAGTGACTTTATTTCTAAAATGAGGATGGTCAACTGGGATGGTCAACCAAGCATTTGCTCAAGACTACAGAACACATCTAGCAGAGGAACTCTATTGACCTGAAGGCTATTTGAGTAATCTGAAATTTCAGCTGTGGGAGCAAGTAAATTAGCAAAGACTACTGGGGCTGAAAAATAACAGCCATTTCTAAACAGCATCCTGGAGAGCTGTTTGCATTTAAGACACTGCTAACCTCCTCCTCCTCTATCCATTTTGAAAAGGGTTTTGTAAGCATTTTCTTATCGCTCTCAGCAATATGAAGCTATCAAGATACAGTTTGTACAGTCAGGAAAGCCAGTCTAATCTCTTCTAGACAGCTGTTCTCAGCAACTGAAAGCCCAGGCAAACATGGAAGTGTCTTCTCGCACCAGGAGATCCACAAGTGAACCTCTAGAGCAAAGAGAACATAGCAGGCAGGGCACCTCTGCTGACATATTGTGCTAAGTAGGAGGTCCACATCTATAAGACCCTTCTACTACACAGCACATTTGCCACAGGGCCTGAAGGCAAGCTGGCTTGAGGGATCCTCTTCCTTCAGCTAGACCTCCTCTGCTCTCCCTGTCAGCTCAGTGTAATGAACAAGTGCCAACAGAAACAATTTGTTTTCAGGTCAGTATCATATCTTTTCAACACTCACAGATTTCTCTTTATGTCTTCTGAACATGAGAGAACATGTTGATCACCTTAATATGACGTTTTTCTAGACACATATATGCCCCTCTTCATACATACTTCCACTGTTTGCCTAACATGAGACCTTTAATTTACACCAGAGCATTGTAGCAGGTGGACTAATTCTGAAAATCACTAACACAGACATTCATTATCATCAATCAGAGCAAGGTGGTCCTAGCAGCTTCCACATCAGTCTATACAACAGTTAAACATGCAAGTTTTCTTATACAGATAATGGCACAAGATAAACTGCACACAGAAAATTGTTCACATTTGCAGGCAATATGAAGGTTTTGTCTTTAAGCTGTCTTAAAAGTATGCAAAGTTACTGTTTAAAAATAAAATGCTCTGGGAAATGTTTGTTATAACCCTTATGACACTGCAATTATTTGAACTGAAAAAACTCCTCACCTAGCAAGACATTAATTTGAAGGCTTGCTAAAAGAAACAAGCCATAATAATGTATTCATGTTAAGATCTCACATTAAATGGAATAACTACTTGAAAAGATGTATGTCTGATTCTCTGTTACCCTAGGGCCACTTCAGACTCCTCTGATAAAACAGCCTTAGATCATCAGTGCTGTTTCTGTAGCACAGTAGAAATGGAAGTTCTGGCTAATATTTATATACTGGAGAATGTATCGCTAGTTTTGCACGTATTGTGTAAAACCACCCTGGAAATACTAAATGAGATTTATTAGAAGTGATGGTCTGGTTCTGCCGAGTATTTTGAGGATTAAAAGAGCACTGTGCGGTAGACCTTTTTTGCTAACACTAGAGGTCTCTGTATGTCCGTGCACTTGTCATCTCTCCCTCTTGGAGTACTTGTGTATGAACTCTTATTTCGGATCATAGTTTCTGTTTATGCTTTAGACAATTTACCTCATATAACCTGAATGCTAGTGTTTAACACCCACTTACTGAATTAATTGTTTAATAGCCCAATTAACTTCATCTATTTCTCTCTATAAGTGCACAAATGAGATCATTCTCTTCCTCTACACAATATTACCCTATTGTAATGAAAAGTTAAAGGAGATTGGATAAAGGAATGTAGTCTTTGAGCGTTATCCAAGAATTATTGCAAGGCAATGGGACTTCTGATATTGACTCCAACAGCATCAGGATTTGCAAAAAGCCAGTTTACTATAACAGAAATGTCCATTAAGCTGTGTCATTTTAACAGATTCATGTATCACTCCACTCACTACTGCAGAGTTTACCCGTTAGGTTCTGTATATGTTAAATAATTTGTCTCATATTTTGTATTTCTTTTCCAATCACTCAACTTTATTAAGTTTAAGTTATCACTCAAACTTTATTAAGCATTTTTCACACTCCTTATGCATTAAGACAACCTGACTTGCACACCTACTTTGTACTCACTAAACTCTATTTAGAGCTGAGCTAAGGAAATGCCATAGATGTACTCAGGGTAACATCTGCTCACTGAAACACATAAATTCCTTACCGTGTAATTCAGTGCCTTCGGCTGACTTCTGTCAGAAAACTGCATTGAAATCCACCTCAGCATCATCATCTTCTCTAAATTAACCCGTGACAACTAAGCTAGCTACAGCTTCCAGCCATTTATGCGCCTCCTCTGCTGGAGCTCATTGCCTAATGGCAAAAATAAGAGGACTCCTCATGTGCTCCTTCAGGGATTGAGGTTTGCACTGGACTGGTTATGACAGCATAGGAAAGGGCTTCCACCTCAGCTCTTAGAGAGAAACCCATCCCATTTTTCCCTCCTTTTCTCTCCCCTTATTACAGCCTTTAGCACTAGTTCTTAGAAAGGAGTGCTTAGGATTAGATGTCAAAAACCTTTAAATCTGACTTAAGTTCCATTGACATTGGTATATAATTTGGCTGTATTACATGCACCAGTGAGCACATGCCTTGCATATGTTAAAGTCCCTCACAGTTAAGAGTGATGCAGTCATCTGTCTTGTTTTTCCTCACAGTAAATAAACAGGTCTTTTTCTTTTGGTGTGTTGGCACCCCAGCCAGCAACAAAGCACCACTCAGCCACTTGATCCCTCCCCCACTGTGGGATGGGGAGGAGAACCAAAAAGTGTAAAAACTTGTGGGCTGAGATGATTACAGTTTAGTAAGTACAGGAGTAAAGCAAAACAGAGAGAGTCTGTGTAGTTTGCTAAAGGACCACTTGCAACTTTTCTGGCAGACCAGAGTCAAAGGCAGATATGGAAAAGCCAACTGAAAGCTCGGATACTCAAGTGTTTCATCAAGCGGTGGGGTACCCAATCTTCTTATCTGGCAGCAGGATCTTATTAAACTAAATGAAAGCACTTTTTCACAGAATACTCAATTACCTTATAGAGTTTAGTGCCATTTAATGTTATGGAAAATAAAAATGTAAATGGGTTCAAAGCAGAAATTAGAAAAGTCGATCCCCACGAAAGACAGATCTGTCAGTCTGATTGACAGACTTAATTTTGTACTGGACTAAATATAAACATCCAAATGCAACAGCAGCAAGTCTAACTCATCAGATGAGGGCAACAGGTTCACTGTTACACACATGTTTCTTAAACACTACCCTCTTCTTCCACCCTGGTAGCTCTACAGACAGGATGCTTCACAGAAAAAGGTTTGTAGTGAAATTCCTACTCCAGCTGAGAGCAGAGAGGAAAGCTCTATTTCATGAAGGTTATCTAGTAAGCAAGTGCAGTTATGGTTATAGAATGCAAACAAGATTTGCAGGGAAGGGAGTTATTTTTATGTTTTTCCTCTAAGGTTCAGGGATTTTGTATAAAAAGTATCATGTCTTATTTCAGAATGGCTGGTTCAGGATATGCCATTGAATAAGCAAACAATAACTACACAGTTTGCATCATGGCCAGAAGACTAAGCTTGTTAAGTCAGTCCATGTGGTTTTCCCCTTCCATGGACAGGGAAAGAGGACTTTCTGACCTGATACATAGATCTATCACATTCTACACTACCAGGTATGGAAATCAATACACAGTCAGAGAAGACAAGTTTCAAAAGGAGCCTTTCTACTTTCTTCAGCTTAATCATGGTACAGTGGTTACAAGGGTAATTTTGTAACTAAGGGCACTGCAATGTTGTTTCTGTTTTGCAACGCAAATGCCAGCTCTCCAAGTGTAATGGCAACTGATGGCACCTCAAGGCTATATTTGTTTTTATTCCACAAGTGTACCAGGAACTAGTAGTGCTTGGAGGTCAATGTGGAAAATAAGGGGATCTAAACAACTACTTGTTTACATAAATATTCTAAATATGCCTTTAGTAAAACAATGTGGTTTTAGAAATAATTACCCTTCTGATTTCCTTACTGTCTTCCATGGCTGTACCTGTTCCTTTTTAAAGCAGAGCTCCCATTTTCAATATGGATCTGCATATGCCCTAGTTTTAATTGATTACTGTGTGAAGGTCGAACCAGATATGTATTTTTCTGTCCTCAGGATCCTGTTACCAATACTGTATTTATTAAGTATATTATAAGTAAATGTAGCAATTTGAAGCACATGAAAATAAAACCAGAGCCAAGCAGTCTATTGGCATGCCTATTCTTTTCCAATGACAAACTTACAGTGCATATCTAGTTAGATACACTGCTTTGCAGTTATAGAAGACTGGAGCCAACTTACCCTCTTTCACTTTCTTAGGTCAAGGAGCCCTTTGTTTACCAGCCACCCATGAATTCCTCTCACATTCAGCTTTGCCTTTCAAGAAACCTGGATTTAATAACAAAAAATCCTTATCTGTTTTTTCCCCCCCCTCTCATTTTCATATTGCTCAGTCATCCTTGTTACAGAATTTTTACCTTCCTTTTTCCACCATTAATTTCTTTTTAAGCTGGCAAAATTCCAAACAGAAATGTCAAGAGAAAATGCCTCTCCAGTCTGGGTCAAAGTTGAAAATCATCAGTGTGGGGCTTTTTCCTCAAAATGAGAAAATTCTCCTGAACCAACTGAAATGTTTTGTTTTGTTCCTTTAAAACCACAAATGTTTCAAGTTTTATTTTTTAGTCTTTTTTTTCTTTTTCCTCAAAGCCTTCTAAATTTCATGTAAGCAAATTTATCTGTAAAGAAATTCAAATTACTATTGCTTCTTCACTGTTAATTTCCCAGTTAGGCAGATGGATCATCCATGAGGATGAGTCTTGCCATTCTTTGCCCTCTTAAATCTTGTGCTTGCAAAAAGGCATATGGAAAGTATCTTTGTGATAACCCACCTCTGAGACAGAATAAACTCCCTTTTAGAACAGCATTATGAGAAGCCCATCACAGCCACATTACCTCTTAATAAGTAAATAGTATGCCTGTCTTCTGTTGCTTTTAGTGTATGTAACTTGGCTGTAATAGGATACAGTTTGCATCTAAATATTTTCATTTAGATTCTTAATAGATAAATGTTATCATTTCCAAACGTTTCAGTTATATCAAGGAAACAACACTGTAAAGAGAGGGAATTTTAGTCAAAGCCAGGGAGGTAAATCTTTTCTTCTAAACAGATGTTACACAATCTTTAAAATACCTGCAGCTCAAGATGTCAGTTCCTAAGGTCTTATTTCAGTAAATCCTGCAGATAAGAAAATTAACATCACCTCACCAAACATGAGCTGAATCACACTGCAGGATTCATGGATTTTAAAATATGTTAAGACAGCTATGACTATCCAGTTTGATTTGCACTGCTCAGGCCAAAGAATTTCATCCAATAAATTCCGCTACCAAATGAATTATTGCTGCTTTCCATGTAAGCAGCCCTTAGATCCGGTAAGTTGTGACTGAATTACAGCGTATCTTTCAGGAGAGCATCCAGCTTCCTTCCATCCTATAACACTTACAAGGCTAGGCACGAAGCCCAATAAGCCATCTTCTTCTCCATTTCATAGTGCTAGAATTTAATCCAGCTATGATGTAAAGGTAAACTCATGTTATTGTGACATACTGGTCCCATATAACACTGCCATTAGCCCATGTCAGAATTCTCCCTTTTCTCAATAAGGTAAGTATTTCTGTAGAACTGATTATGAGGGTACCAGGAGGAAACAGCCAACAAAAGCATCACTACATACAAAAGAAGTACTTCCCATTTGGATCTTTTCCATTTTGCTTTGCCAGCTTGGTGAAATTTGAGAAGTGGAGACTGGAAGGAGGAGTGAAAAAGACAAAATTACAAATGGCAAGAATCTGAAAAGATCTCATATTTATCTTGTGCCACTCACTAAAAACTTATGAAAATTATACCCTGAACTTTATCAGTGGCAGTGGAGAACAGATTTTTGTTGTTATAGGAGTTTGCTGTTGGTGACATAAGCAAATAAAAGATGTCTCAGCTGCAACCCATTCTCCCATTGGATTCAAGATTTTAATGTGTAAATGGCTATTTTTAGGCTAGAGCTCATTTGAGATTGTTCTCTGTCCCCAGCATGTAGTTGATTGCTGATAACCCGTTTGGGTGAGTGGGGTTGAACTAGTGCAATCTGCAAACATTACGAATCAGATTGACTGAAAAGCAGAGCAGAGTTGCAGAGACCTTTCTGAGATTTGAGCCTGCTCTCTGGTACTCTGCCTTCTCTTAAAGATCCACTCTTTTAGTTATAAGTGACACTTCGTTCACATTTTAAATAGCTGGCAGAAAATAAAAAGCAAAAGACCCTAAAATGCTTTTGCCAGACTAGTCAATGCATTTAAGATTAAGCTGAACATTTCTATACATCTGTGACCTTTAAAATCTGTTAGGAAGGTGAGATGTTAGGATTTAGTCTCAGCCAGGTGATTGATGTTTTTTTTTTCAACTGTAAAGCAAAGCTATACTCTGTAGTTTAAAGCCTATTTATAATCCTCTTTAACAGCACTTGGTATAAAGATACAACTCATTTCTTTGTGAAAATAGCCTGGCTCTGCAATAGTATGATATATTTAAAGAAAACAAACTAAGGACTTGGAGCATGCCTCCGAGTTATATATTAAAGAACTGTCAATAATTGCCCTGCATTTGGAGGAATTTTGTTAATATGGAAACCTGATAGCGTTCCTGTAAGATAAGTGTCAGTAAGGGTAATTCATTCATCCACTTACCTTGTGAAACAAATTGACAATGACAATAAACAGGAACAGAAGCAGCTTTGCAGGTGGGGCACTTGTTTTTCAGGCTGCTCCCAAGGATGTGTCACTTTATACCACTTGCAAGTAAGTGCCAGTGCACCAAGAGCAGTCTGAGGGTCAATTGCCTATCGACAGTAATGCTTAATGCAGCCCCCTTCACTCTCCTTAACCTGGTACGCCCTGCTGATTCATTCTTCATGTGCTCAAGGAAAGGTACACATCCAGATATAAATGTGCATGCCATTTGATGAGGTTCTACCATACAGCTTTTTTTTCCCTGTCCATAGAAGAGTAATGTAAAGAGGGAAAGAAGATGTCACTGCAGAACAGAAATGGCCCAATTCAACAGATTGCCACCTCAATGTCAAGTGGAAGTCAGAGTCCGATTGCCCTTCAGTTCTAACTTCCCATTATGATGATCCTGCCCTCTGCTTTTTGTTACCTCTCATTATTTGACATTGGATTGCAAATCTCAACAGTAATCCATTAATAAGCTCAGCCTGTGTGCCTACGTGGAACATTTTATACTGGTCATCACATTTGCCTTGCTTTTGGAAGGTCAGGCCTTGGCTTGTTTTTTTTTTTCCTCCCTCTTTGTGTTTTTTCAATATGCAAGGCTGCAAATAACACCCTGGAAAACTCAGCAAAAATGATGAGCAAAATCTATTTGTTTTACTTAAAGGGATCTACCTTAAAGTCTGTCTGATCCACTTTCATCTACTGACACAGAGAGCACGTATCACCCTCTACGGGCTGGATAAGTATTAAAGGCACATTATGCACTCAGGTTTCAATCCTGCCACTGAAATTGCTTGATTTCAGTCTTAAAGCTGCAGTAAAGATTTACAAGGAAACAAATCCCTGGTGCCTCAATGTAACTTCCTTTTGAGTCTTCCAGTGAAAGAAAAGATGGGCACACTGCCTGAGTTACTGCAGGCTGTTCCTCCTGTGCATTCAGTGCCTTCCTGACAGTCAATCCAGATGGATGTGCTCCTGGCTGCTATCTTCTTTCACTATTCTTTTGTCGTACAAGATGGAATATGCCTCACTGCTGGCATTCAGATTGCTGGGCTGAATTCTGCTCCCCCCAGGGCAGAAACATTTACCCTTGATCTTTACCCCAGGCAAAGCCTCCTCGAACCCTACAGCTACCAGTCTCCTCACCATTTGCATGCCTTTTTTTCATATTTAGTAACTAGAGGAGCTAGTCCCAAGCTTTTGCTCAGCAAGAGATTTAAACATGAAAGGAATGCTGTTGAATTTAAGTGTCACCTTCCTTTTGCAACAAAACAGGTGTTTGGACAATGACAAAGCAAGGTGTTCCCTGCAACCACAGGCAAGGAGCTTCTTAAAGTATGAATGTCCAAAGAACTGTGTGTACAGAATTCAACGAATTTAAAAACATGCTGAAATGGATTCTCAGCTGGGCACCTATCTGTCTAAATACCCCTGGGACTTAAGTAGAGTGCATGCTGTTGGAAAAATCCCAACCAAATATGCATTCGAAAAGGATCAAAAGGCAAACTTGAGGGCAATGTGACCAAATCTAAGGTTTATAAGGGCAAGGAGAAGGAAGTATCAACCACTCTCTCAAAGGAAATACTGAATCAACATAGTGGAAGGAAGGTCTCCTTTAATTCTGCATAGGCAGTTTGAAAATTCCCAGTTTATGTGAAAGCATTGCTGGACGAGCACAGTATATATGTCTCTTTTACCCAAAGCTGATACAGGGTCATTTGCTGTTACATCTTGGTATGAAAACATTAACTGTTAGTGCTGGGAAAGAAGCAGAATAGGAAAAATCCCCTCAAGTAGCAGGTAAACATTCCTGCTACTAATCTTTCTCTGCATGTCCTGCTTTTCTGTTTCGGTTCTTTGCTGAAAGGAAGTATAGGACTATACCTAAGAAACATGACTGTCAGCATTCATTAAGACCAATGCTTAATCTCAGTTGACAACATCAATGTCAGAATCGTAGCTGGGAGCTGGCAATGTTTCAATAGAGGATTCTTCTTAGCTCTTACACACTACTTCAATAAATAATCCTACTGGGAAATATGGAGAAGAGCATTTAAAATGATTTTAGCTGGCACGTCACTCCAAGGTTGAACCACCGTGTAGTGATGTGCCCACTGCCTAATTCCACTGTGAAATGTTGAAATACAGCTTTTAGCTCCACAGAAGCATGTAGGCCTCTATTTACATGCAAATTAATGCTATTCATGTGTGAACTACAGCAGGTATTGACTCTGCCAGATGGAATAATTTGGGGATGGGCCCATTCTCTTTTGCTGAGGGCTGCATGTATTCACACATGCTGCAGATAATTGTTGGAGTTTCTATGTCACCAGAAGTCCCAATTAAATAACTATTTAAATAATTTACTTTTTTTTTCCAAGTGAAACACGGTCATGCATGCAGTTCCATAGACTAAAAAATAATGACAATGATAATCACACTTCTAATTCCACTATTAGTAATAACATCATTAGCAATAAGGCAGAAGCAGGTGTTTCAGGGCAAAGTATCAGGAAACCTGGACTGTCACTGCCTGGTGATTTTGGACATGCCATTTCATCTCATCTCCTTTTTCCCTTTGTTTTCATCTGTAAACTATTCATGGAAAGCAGAATACTTCATTCAGTTCCCTGATATGAAGTGGGCAAAAAAACTCACAATCATTACTGTAACAGACTTTTACATGCATTTTGTTGCATTAGCCCCCACTTGACCTTCAGCAGTAGCAAGGGTCACTTGACTTTAATCAATGGCAGCCCCTTTCCACAGAATTAGGATGCTATTGCAAAGCAGCAGGTGGCTAAACTGACTGATAAAAAACAGGCTTGGGCTGGCTGATGGTGCTTTATTTGAAGCACTGATATGCTTAATATTTGTTCAATTATCATCAGCAGAGAAATCAAGATATCAGTGTGCAGACCTCCTTAACATGTGGTGGCCAACCTTGTATAAGGCTGCAGCAAACATAAGACCTGAGAGGAATCAAACAACAGAACCAGCTGATCTATTTACAATTGGAAACTACAAAGGGGTTTTTAGCCAGTGATTTTAATTCTCTTGAAGCTGGAGATGCAGGAACAGATTTTGACAGTTGCATAAAGAAAAGGATTT